>JZKD02S0588484.1:218408-238594 GCA_000966675.3 Picea glauca | reverse complement strand
ACATAGAGTGCAATGAAGAAATATAACAAATGTGAATAATGTGACCATCATTAGGGAGTTCCTGAGAGGGATCCGACAGAGATGCGTGGCGTACAATGACTGATGTTTGGCAAAAGTGAGTTAGATTTGGGAAATGATGCGTGTAATGGTCATGTTCTAAGAATATGGCACAAGTGAAACTTTTTTGTAACCCTTTCTTCCATGGGGTTGAGGACACCATAGTAGGAGTGGAGGTACTGGGTTAAGTGGAAAGCAATGGGTTTTCTTTAGGGAGATGGATAAGATTGTGTAACTTAGAAAGAGTAGGACATATGTTAGTGGGGTGTCCTTCTCTTTCGCATAGTGTGCAAGGAGGTTGAGATCAAGGAGGGAGTGGAGGTATGGGCTCATTCTTCCTTCGCCTTTCCCCAGTGGTGGTGGTGTTGTTGTCAGTTGGAAGTTGGGGGGTGTGGTAGAGGCCTGTACTATGATCTGCATCAGTAATGCATCTGTCTGAGGAGGGAGAGATGGTGTAGGAACCATAGAAGGTTGATGGAGATACCATACAAGGATGGCGAGAACGATGTTGGGAAGAGTGAGGGTAGAAGATACTTGGAATGCTTGGACTCTATGTGGGGGGTAGAAAAAAGGGATTTGGGTAATGTCTCTAGGGACTATCTCCCAAACTGGTATTTTCCCTTGAAGGGGGGGGAATCTGGGACAAGTGGTTCGATGGTGTTTTTAGGGAATTCTTGAGGTAGTATTTCGTTGACTCGCAGAACATTGAGGTGGGGAGGGGACTCAGTAAAAGGATTTTTGTCTTCAAAATTTGTTTCATTAAAGGAAACTACACACACTTATGCTGAAATAAATGAGCTTACGAGAGGTGGTGCTCCATGATAAGATCTTAACAAGGATGGGTCTTTGAATATTCTAGGGCTAATGTCAATGACTGGACAAGCATCTGAGCTAGTGCGGAAAAGAGGGGGGATTTTATCAATGTTGGTGGAATGATTAGGCTTCTAATGTGTAAGTTGGTCGATGGTGAAGATTTTCCCGTTATTAGGAAACATCATCGTATGAAACACAAAAGAGGCTTCCACCTTCATAGCATACATGTAGCTACGTATGAACAAGATATTTTAATCAAGTGGGGTGTCGATAACTTCAATTTCAATAATGGTGGTTTTTCCCCCAATTTCTATAGGGACATTTTGGATGAGCCCTTTAGAGGATGATGGTCAATCTTCATAAGCTCTCAGGGTGATGGCAGATGGGACTAATGTAGGTGAGTCGAGTTTCTGCCATACTAATTTGGACATGATGCATATGGATGCACCTTCATTGATGATGCACCAATGATTTGTGATGTTCCAGATCTTAACTAGTATTTTAAAGGCTACTAGAGCAGGGAGGCGTGGTTCTCCATTGTCTAAATCAAAAGTGATTAGTCGAGTATCCACTAGGTCGACTGCCCCTAAGGTGGAAAGCAATGATTTTCATTGTGATGGATAGGTTTGGAGGACCTCCAAAATATAAATGGCTATAGGAGATTGTGCTAAATCATTGACCAAACTGTAATTACAAGCTTCCCTACCATGAGGGTTATGTACATTCTATCGTAAAGGTATGCGGGGTATACAAGGATTTGGTTCAGTGTTAGGGCGTGTGATAATCAATGGTTGTCTAGTTGTATATGGAGTTTTTTCTGAGGTGTTTGGGTAGCATAGGAAGGCATGTCGTATGGAGGATTGTGTGTTTGCAGAAGAATCTCATCTTCATTGGTATAGAGGATATTGCGATCGGCTATATTTTCAGGTTTATTGGGACCCGAGTTTTGATATTGCTCCATTTGTGGTGGGGTGGAGTTTATCTCTTGGTGGGTATTCATCACACCTTGGTGTGGAATAAGGTTTTGGAAAATGGCTGGAGGTGGTGGTTGTGGGGCCGACTAAGGGGCAGGTGGTGTTGGAGGGCATTATGTGTTCATGGATTGTTTCATTCATTTGTAATCGACAATTTAGGGGCGGTGGTGAGTATAATGTTCATACTCACAACATAAAGCATAACAGAAGTCTGTTCATAGATTATTTTACTTCCCTTTTCATGGTTGATTGTTATTGTTTCCCACTTGGGGATTTTGGTTTCCTTGATTTTGGTTGTCCCCAACGGTACAATTTTGTTGGGGGTTATTTCCTCCTAGTCCTTGGTTGTTATTGTTTCGATTTTTTCCTTTATTCTTGGAATTATTCAGCTGATGGGTCAGATTTTTCTTGTTCAACTGTTCAAAAGAATGAACCTGTTGAATGGGAGAGGGTTGAACAAATTTAACACCGATATGCAGTTGTCCGAGTTGGGGAGCAACTGGCTAGGGTGGAATAGGAAATGGAAAATATAGGTTATTTTGTTGAGATGATCCATATGGCATATAGGAAGTTGAAGTACTTCCACTACTATTGGCCTTATAGAGGGGGGTTGGGGGTGGACCCGTACTTGGTTGAGAGACTAGATGAATCAGGGGTATCGATGGGTGTCTCCCTAATGGTGGAGGGGGAGCCACATGATATGAATGTTGGTGAGTGTGAGGAGGGTAATAAGATGTATCTCCATATGGTTGAGGGTACTGATTTGCACCATAAGTGGGTTATGGGTGGCTGTAAGGGTTGATATGCATCATAGAACCAATCAACCCATTCGCACCATGAGAAATCCCAGGTTTGTCCTTGCCAAATGGTAGGGGTCTGGGTGCATTACGAAATATTGTGTACAAGTAACCTGATTAGTCATATATGAGGTTGAATTGTTGGGCCTTACTGATGGCTTCCTCTTCTAATTTAGGAAACATGGATTCTACATCCTTGGAAATCATGGGGAAGAGTGATTTAAGAAACCAATCAATACGTTGTTCTTTGCTGGTTTCTTCTTTACACAAACTACATTGCCAACACCATTCATGGATGTGGTTGGAAATATGGATAGTAGTGGTTTGTTTAAACTTGGAGAGAATTTCTAAACTAGTGTCATGACTAACTGGTAATTGGAAAAAGGACAAAAAGGCCTTGGCCAATGATTCAAAGGTCGCATGGGACCCTACTTTTTCATCATCATACCATTTGGCTGATGAACTAATGAGGGTTATTTGAAATAAACTCAAGTGGCTGGAATCATCCATGATGTGGTGTGAAGAGAACCATAAGTGGAAGGTCATAACATGGTTGGTGGGGTCTTCCCTTGGTTTTCCTTCAAACTTTGGAATATATGAAGGCAATTTGGTAGGCATATTAGGGCAAGTGGAATCATGTAAAATGGGTTCATTTGTGAGTTTGGTTAAATCATGAATGTTGAGAGATGCTAAGTATGGAAAAGGGGGATTTGGTGGAGGATTAGTTCCAGCCATTATCTATGTAGGTAGTGAACCTGCCCCTTTAGAGGGATTTGGTGGGTTTGTACTTCTTCCTTGAGAAAAAATTTGACCCCCGCCTCCTTGTGAAGAAGAACCAATCGATGGATTGACTTGGTTATTTTGTCCAAGCAAAGTGGAACCAAGTAAGGCTGATCCCAAAATAGTAATGCTCACTGGGGTGTGAGATGGTGGAGCCAATTAGTTGGTGAGACTAGGGACTCCTAAAATAGGAGGGATATTCTAAAAGCGTCTTGAATGATGGGGATTTTGTGGTTCCCCTATGGTTCTGAATAGCAAAGTGAATGTGGGAAAATGGTGACAAGAGATAAATAAATGAACACGTGATTTTAATGATTTTGACCTTCACAAAATAGTATAACTCATAATTGTATGTAATTAAATGAACATCATACATCAACTATACAATAAACAAACATGTGGATAGGTTGATTTTGTTGGCGTGGGGGAAAATAAAAAAAATAAATGCTCATTTCCTAAAATACCTATCATCCTTCCTCTCAATTTAGCACTGTGCCTTCTAATATCACTCGAAAATGGGGTCTGAATCCACTGAAATATGAACTGGTGAAGGTTTAAGTAGTCAGTTATAATGAGGGGTAGAGGGTGCATATCCTGAAAGAACTGGTGATATTTCCCAATAGCCACACAAAATATGACCAAGGTTCAATTGTAGCCCAAAAATACCACCTGGGTAGATATCCCATGTTTGGACACTAAGTACCTCGGTCAAAGTGCAACATTTAGAGTTTTTGCCTAAAAAATGGGTCACGGGCTCGATACCCTCACAAGAGTTGGGTGACTCAAGGAGGGATGTGTAGAACAACCCGACCTCAGCCTTCGACCCTTCACGAGTATCTCCCTACCTTATGGTATAAGAACACTTGACTGGGAGGATTTGAAGGATCCCTATTCTCAATTTCTATTGTTTCAAAATGTGAGAACCTGATAATGAGGGTTTATTTAGATGCCTACCCCCGAGATCCTACCTAGACTAAAAAAATTCTTTAGGCACCTCTTGTGTTGGAAAATTTAGTGTTTAAAAAAAATAAATTAGATGGAGTGGGCTGAGAGATTGGGGTCATGGACCAAGCTTGTTTGAATTAAATTGGTGTGGATAATTTCTAAAGTAGTCCAATCTCTTAGAGTCCTTTTGAAGTACTTTGTGGGTACTAAAGAAAAATCTTACTTCGACCTCCACTATTCTAATAGAAATAATGTGTGTGATGAGTGGCTTTGTGTGCAAGAAAGTGAAAAAGTGTGCAAAATATTTTTAATAAATCAAGTGTAAGATTGTAGCATGTGCACTTCCTGTGGTCCTTTCAAATCTTCTTACCTAGCTTACTATGTTTCTTTGGTACAACCTTGCGGAATATTTAAATCCCTAGAGAACTAAAAATGTTGACATATTGGTCCTTACTTGATCTTTAAACTCCATAGAATGTTTTCTACACTAGAAAATATTTTGAAACTATCCTAAGATTGTAGACATGTGGGGATATATGGGCCCTTACTTGATCTTTTAAACTTTCCTAGAGTGTTTTCTAGACTAAGAAATATTTTTAGAAATTGTCCTAAGATTGTAAGGATGTGGGAATTTATGGGCCCTTACAAAGCTTTAATATAATTTTCCAAAACTAAGAGGTACCCTCGGGGGGTTTTGTCTTCTCCTAATGATTTTTTAAAGGAGATGAAATTTCCTTTCAACCACATTTTCTGATACCCGAGATCACACTTGGGTGCGGGGGAGGAGCATACTTGAGGGTTAAAATTGATTTCTAGTTTGAAAATAGTTTATTTGTGTTTGAAAAAACAATAAATTTAACTCAAAGTTTTAAATGCCAAATGAGCCATCAATGTGGCAACAAAGCAAAGAGAAGAATTGTGATTCTTTTTACCCATGTTTGCTTATGTTAGCTAACATTTCTTGTAAGAAAGGACTCTAAGTGAAGTGTGATTTCTTTACAAAGTGCACGAAATTAAAATATGAAGGCAAGGAGCCCTCAAACCACTCACCAAACCCTTAAAATTTACCAAAAACTGAACTTGTGTGTGGGTTGTAGTTCTATCAGTCACGCTAAGCACACAAATTGTGCATAATGTGAGGGTTTATGAAGGATCTTATGTGCACATAGAACATAATGCACATAATGCATGTCTGTGTTCTTACAAATCCACACACTTCTTGTCATGCGTTGAGAAAGAAATTTCAAAATGAAATTATCTTGCCTTAGCTCTGAATTCTGACTTTGGAAGACTGGATTAGGCCGGTTTTGGTACATGCATATCCAAACAATTAAAAATAAGCACTCTCAAGATTTAAATAGAGAACAATTTTATTTGCAATCCCCACTATGGTCTCCAATCTATTGTGTTTGTTTTTTCACATGGGTGAGAAAAAACACAACACTTACTTTCCTAGTTAAGTCAGCTAAACAATACAGAGGGTTGTGAGTTGATTAGATAACCAATTACACATAAAACAAGGAAATAAAAACAAAATTAAAAAGAAACAAATGTTAGAAAAAATTGCAATAACTAGAACCATAAAAAATGAAAAAGACAATCATATATCTACCAATGGATCAATGTATTTATAGGTTAGCACCATAGAGAAAGGTAGGGAGTTATGAATCCCCTCTTCCTCCTTGGGAGGGATATTGAGTTCCCTAATAGAGATATCTTATCTTCATGCAATGGAAAGTAAAATTAGTGAATAAATACAATGCCAATCCTCTCAAAAGGTGAGTGGAATGGACCTTGTTATAGTGTTTGAATGATTCAAAGAGAAAAGAGGATTCTCAAAGAATAATTCTTGCAGAATAACAATACCTTGAAGTTCTTCTTTTCCTAACACACCCATGGCACATATTTATAGTTTTCATTCATGGAAAGATACAACTGGTTCCTTATGTGAACAAGGGGCCTTTTAAGGCACTTCCTATCCCTTGACCAACCTCCAATCTATATTTTGCTCAGATCTAAGTGTCAAATCGTGTTGGGGGATGGGATGGAAGTGGTTGATAGGCCGACAAGATTCATAAATGCATGGTTCATGAGAAGTGTGTGGGTTTACTCATAGAAAATCATGCATCTTGTTCATTCTATGCACAGTGTGTTATTAGGGTTGTGTTGGCCTACGCATTCTGCACACAATGCACACGCTTCCTTTGGTGAATTTGTGCACTTTGATTTTTTGAACCAAGTATATAGTTTTATGCCTTTTTTTATGGATTTTGATGTTATAGGTGTACTAATTACTAATAGACTTGATGTATTTATTCAAACATTGTTTGTATGGCATATGCAACCCTAAACACATAGGCACAGTAATACACAATTTTCTATTAATGAACAAAAATGTACAAAGATTATAAAATACAAAGTGAAGGACTTGCTAGAATGGTGACAACTTATCTCTGAGAAGAGATGTGATAGATACTCACATTCACAAGAAGATTATTTTACAATGAGCCTCCAAATCCATTTTTATCATAAAGAAAATAAAAAACCTAACCCCAGAAGATGAAAAGCCAACAATTTTATGCACCCCGTTTTGGATAGTTTGGTGTATCGAATTCCCGAGGGTGTAACTTTGTCAGACGATATCCATTTAGGGCACACGATAGATCATTGGAAAGGTATCATTGAGGTGATTCATTTTGGGGGATAAATAACAGACTTGGACTATAATTGAGAATCTCTATCTTGAAAAACCTTCATTTAGGCCCTCAAAATGGTCTCAGAAGTTAAAAACTGCTAGAAATAGTAAATTACCAAAATTGCCAGAAAATTGTTTTGAGCCAATTGGAAAAGGTGGGTGGCCACCAATATCCATCTCGATCAATCCTCCCTCCTTAGGAAGAAATTTTCTCCATTGTTTTGAGTGCCCGGGGGAGATGGAAAATCATTTGTTGAATCTGCATCTTGATGAGTTGTTTGACTTTTTGGAGGAGTTGTGATGCTTAGCTTGTTGAAGGTTATCATGAACCTATGGTTGGAAGGGTTGGACCATTTTAACCAATATGGATACATGATATTCCTATGTGCACAAGAAATTTTTACAATTTGTTGCAATCTTTCCGACCTGCTTTTGTTGGATAGAAGTTGCTTGGGCCAAGGATGTAGTGGTTGCAATATCCTTCTATTCACCTTTAGAACAAATTGTGAAGGAGATGAATTTTGTAGTATGAGATAATACTTCGTGTCAGCGTTTAGGTGGGACAGTAGTTGGAACTACCTTTGGTATCATGTAGAGATGACCCCCCACAGTAACAATGACACTACGAGGTCGAGACTCATAGATAGCATGGAACTTCCACATATATGGTTGGCCCAAGAGAACATCACATACATACAGTGGGGAAACATCACATATTACCACATCTTTGAAGGGCTAGATGTTGTATGAAAATCAACATTGTTGGTTGACACAGAGATCTCGTCCCTGGTGAAGCCACTCGATGTTGTCTGGTTGCAGGTGTGGTGTTATCGATAATCCCAATTGTTTGATGACCTCTACTGATATGAGGTTCTTTTAGCTTTTTCTATCAACAAAAAAATGCAGTAGGGTTCCCTTCACCCACATCTGTGAATGAAAAAGGTGCTCTCCCTCTTCGGGATCTGTGGGTTCTTCTGGTTGAATAGTTGTGGTCACGGAAATAGTAGTGGGGTATGTGTCGATAATCTGTCTTCTATCAATATTTTCTAAATTAGGGCTTGACTCCTTGTCTTTGATCTTTCCCACCATTGATTTTTTTGAGTGACATTCATCAGTGTTATACCAAGGGATTTTGTGGAAAACACACCATTTTATGGTGTCCTTCTTCGTCATTATGTGACCCTTCTTTTCCTTTGGGTTGGACTAGTTTTTGGGATACTATTTGTTAGGGACATCTTTATCATACTTTGGTTGTTGAGTATTTTCATACTAGAACTCTCGTTTTCTCTGGTGCTTAAATTTCTACTCAATTTTAACAACATATTGATAAGAAACACCTAGTGATGAGATGTCCATAAAATCCATTTCAGTTTGGATGTATCTGTGTAGAGTCGCCCGATATTTCCGAACCAGATGTCACTCGAAGTCTTTGATACCTAGCTTGGTGCATAAGGTATGGAAGGTATTTGTGAAATATGGAATTTCTTGGCCCCTCTCTTGCCACAGTGTGGTCCATATCATGTACTAGTCCTCATAGTTTCTAAGAGGGTAATACTGTTCCTTTACCACATACACAAAAAAATCTCAAGTGGGATCGACCCCATATATTCTAAACTCCTTTGTGTAACATTGATCCCAGTAAGTTTCCCACCAATGTTTGACATGGGGGAGAGCATTAAGGAGCACGAAGATCTTTTCTCTATCAGAAAAATTGTGAACAAAGAAATAACCTTCTAACACATTTAACCATTTATCTAGGGAATTCGCATCTATCTGACCTTCAAATATAGGAGTATCAAAATTGACCTGTCCCTTGAAATATGAGGTGCCTCCAAAGTGGTTGTTGGATGAGGATGTGCCTCATGCTATCGACAAGCGTTGAAGGATGTGGGAAAAATTCTCCATCATTTCATCCCTCTGTCGTGTGACATCTTTCTAAAGCAAAAAATTGATAGAATTGTATTCTTTGTCATTTTTCATTTATTCCTCCATTGAGGGTTTCTTGGGTGTGCGACAACCATTTTCCTCAAGAGAGACAAGATCGAACCAACTTTCTATACTCAAACCTCGTTGAGGACATGCACTGAAAAACGATCAAGATCAACTTGTTATGATACCACTAATCCATATTTTATGAGAAGAATGAAATGAATACAGATTATTAAAATATGCTTAACATAGAATAACAAAGATACAATAAAACTGTTTTTCTATTCAATATGAAAATAAGCTGAAAATGTAAAATGCAGTGGAAAACAAGCATGCTGGAATGGTGGCGGATTATCTCTTAGAAGAGAAGTGACAGTTGCAATCATTCACAAGAAGATGATTTTACAATGAGTCTCAAGATTCCTTTTTATCATAAATAAAATCCAAAATCCTAACCCCGGAAGATGAAAAGGCAACACTTTTTTGGACTCCGTTTTGGGCAGTTTGGTGTATCAACTTTCCGGGGGCATATCGTTTCCATACGATCTTCATTTGGGGTGCACGATAGCTCATTGGAAAGGTATTGTTGAGGAGATTCATTTTGAGGGCTCAATAAAATACTTTGAATACCATTTAGAATATAAATATCGAAAAACCTTCATTTAGACCCTCAAAATGGCCCCAGAAGTTAAAAACTCCTAAAACTAGTAAATTACCAAAATTGCTAGAAAAAAGTTTTGAGCTAGTTAGAAAAGGTGGGTGGCCACTGATATCCAGCTGGATAATAATAATAATTTTGTTAGGATTATAAATATAATTATAGAATACAAACCTCGCTAGTGGCACACACTTCTAACTTATGCTCTTTGGGCAGATTGTACAACTGCTAAAGCAAGTACATGCTTTACTCCATTTCGGCTCATATACGGCCATAAGGCTATTCTTCCTATTGAATTATATTTTTCTTCCTTACAGTTGATGTTATAGAATGAAGAATTAAATTCTCCTAATTTTTCTCAAAGGATAAATACTTTGTTAGCTGTGGAAGAACAAAGGAATTTTTCCTTGGAAAATCTGAAAAGGATGCAACAAACGGTGAAAAAGAATTTTAATATATGAGTGAAGGTTGTTGAATTTAAAATAAATGAAAAATTCTTATTATGGGACTCATTGCATGTCAAGAGAGGAAGGCATTCTAAGTTCAAAAATTTATGGCTAGGTCCTTTCAAAATCACTTCTATCCTTGGCCCAAATTCATATCTTCTTAAGGACATGGATAAGTGATGGTTTTCTTATAGTACCAATGGTTCACACTTGAAACATTATGTGAAACCAAATTTATCCATGACTCTATATTGTGTAAATATGATTGTTGTACATATTTTTGTCTTTCATTGTTTTTTCATTTTGGTTTATTGGGTTTTGGTTTAGGTTGTTTATTTTGAATGGTTATAGGAGGTAAGGTCTAGATCAATTTTTCCATAATTATGTCATTTTTGTAAGTATTGTTGATCAATAAAAATAAGGTGATACATAACTGTTACAGTATCCTCCTTTCAAAAAACCAATGGAATAACTTTTTGCTTTCAATACTGTTGTGGCATAATTGCCTTTGATTTCTTCCCATATTCTGCTATCCATTTCTTACCTCCATTCTGAGATTCAAGAGCATATTTTAAGTATCCTCCTTCAAATTTCTAAGTATTTTCGGATATGAGTCTTGTTGATTGTTATGCATACATGACCAATTCCCCTCATACATCTCACTTTCCATATATTATTCCACAAATTCCCATTCCATTAACTATCTTAAGTTGTTATTTTCCCCGTGTTGCATAACTATTTTATGAACAATTTTGATCACATACTTCTATTGGTCTAGAAAACCAAGCATTCTGAGTTCTAAATCTGCTGAAAGTAGATTTCCCTGTGGAATCATTGGTTTGTTGATGCCCAAAATCACAACATGAAATCCATTCCTACAAATGAGTTGCAATATATATATATATATATATATATATATATATTAATAATAAATAGTTGGGACCCCTTTATAATAATAATAAGGAAAATAAGTGGCTCCTATTATTAAAATTTTCAAGATACGGTCATGGTTACATTACAGGAATAAGTTCATAGTATGGAAATAAAAGGGAGGACACCCTAGCCTAGTTTTGTTTGAAAGCAAGGGATGTTAATTATGTCACGACTTTCTTTGAATGAAGATATGTTTACAGTTTTATTTACACTCTATAAAACTAAACTTTTATATGTTTCAACCTTGAGTTCAAGCTACATGCAATCAAATGCGACTTTGGTGGCATACATGAATGTTAGTTGTCATATGGTATAATGATTCTACATCAACAAGGTATATGGGATATATGTTTATGTGGTGCAAAGTATATGGGATATGTTGTGAATTGTCACATGTTAGTTTATGGTCCATATTTGGATCCCAACCTTTGGTGTTCAAAATTTAATGTGGAAATGGTTAATGAATGGTTGATGTTGTATGAAATTGTTTGAAGGCTAAGTGTTCCCCACCATGCAGTGGTTGATGAAATTCAATGTTGGGGTTGGGAAATGATGTGCATTTAATGCATGTATTTATTAACCTATCTCGAGGCTACCACCTTACCATTCCCACTCATTTTTGGAATATTTGGTTAGCAAATTATCCATCGTGTTCGGCCCTCGATGAAGGAGTAACGGTGATCTATGGTTTCCTAGCATTATTCTTACAGGTATGTGGCTTTTACCTCTTCATTCATGAATACCTAGGCTCTATTCAAAATAAAATCAACTTGTTGGCTCTTAGATTTCGGTTGCAGGATGTGTTTGTTAATCCAAAGTTTTAAGGAAATAAAAATTGTGAATGAGTTGTGAGATATCTCTGTTGAATATATTGCATTTCGATTTGAGTTTTGTTTCCTTCATGGTATTTATGGAGTTTATAACCATGAAAGTTTTGGGGAACGTTTTTTGGTAATATATTATTGTTTGGGCCTGAAGCAGATGTCGAAATTACTTGGTGTTATTGTTAACAACAGTTTGAGGAACGAATGTAGTCGATTTACTCTGATAAAATGGTTTTTTATTCAAAAAATAAAGGAACCATGGTTAACTACCATACCATTCTTACTTAGGCTTTGAAGCGTTTGGGTATTTTATCCACTAGATTTGAGAAATTATGGATGGGGTTTTGGGTTTAAGTGTGTTGTGTTCCTCCCATGACTTGGTTTTGAAGCTATAAGGGTTGTGTTCTCCATGTTATTATCACATTTGTTGTAAAATATAATAATATCTTATCTATTTTATGTCGATGCCATATTGTATTTAATGGACTTTAACTTCCTAGAAAGAGTGGTTATGATCGTTGTTGCTTTCATGGGCTTTGTCTTGGCCTTATTCCTCAAACCTCATTCCTTTCTATTTGGCCTAGTTCCTCCATCTACTCAAGGGGTTCGATCATTAGGTTCAAACATTAGATAGAAATTTTTTGGTTGCCCAACCCATCTATTGAAAAACAAGAGCGAACTTAACAAAACCATGGCTTCACTATTTATCTATCTCGAAGGAACTTTATTGAATTTTAAAAGTAAAATTGGCTTCAGAAACTATTATAGCAAGTCCCATGTTGGGATTTCGAACCTAAATTGATTTCACAAGACTTTTTTTTTGGAGTTATAGCAGGCTTTAAAATAACATTTAATTGTTCTTATAGTTCCTTCATGTCATGATTTAATTTGAAAAGATGATTTATTTATTTGATCTAATTGATAAAGACAACGGTTTGGGGATATGATCGATTTCCTTGATTTATTTTTTATAACTGGTAGATTTGAAATTTCCATATTCATAGGTCCTATATATTGAGATTTATTTTCTAAAAGAAAGAGATGGATATAACACAAACAAAATTTGGCGAATGGGGTTGCTACCATCTTCACATGGAAATAATTGGCTAAATAAACTATGAATATGAAAATGGTTTTCAACAAATGTTGGTAGTGTTGATTTTAAAATTAATGAATGATATTTCATGTAATCAAACAATAACCATCTCATTCCAATTCATAATTTCATTTTTCGCTCATTATATGCCTATATTTTTCCTAAGAACATTTAAATTATTCCATGTTCTATTATAATGAATAAAAAGGATGGAAAAGGATTGGATGACGACTTGAATTGGAAATTATGATATGGAGACATTGTTTTTATGAGAATAAGGTTCTTCATTTTTCTTTAACAATATCCATTTATTCATTCTCATCCATGCTATCATTTTTCATTCATTACAAAGCCCCCCATTTTCTTGATGACCCTATAACTCCCTGTTCCAATTCCATTGTTATTAAATTAGAAATGTGATGGATTGTATCAATTGATGGATTGAATATACTTATGTTGTCAATGATAGAGCCAACATTTTGATTTTACTCAGTTAGAGTGTTAATGAATGGATAGTTAAAAATTTTTCATATTTTGATTTGAAACTTTCTTTAGGATGAGTTTGTTTATTAGGGGTAGCAATGATAGAGGTGCCAACAAAGGCAGGGGCAATAATTGGAAAAGGGGGCACCAAAGTCAATGATTCTCAAATCATTTTGACATTGATCTACAAGAATTAAATCATCTTTTTCAGGGTGTATTTTTTAATTTAGTTGGCCAAGGTATTTTGCAACCCATAACTGAGAGACCTCCTTTTGAGCCTCATAAAAAATTCTTTGTTGTCAGTGTCCCCCTCATGTCTCTATGCATCCAGAGCCACCCATTAATGATGGGTGGAAGGAATTTGTCCATCAACCCACTATACATCATCATGGTCGGCCTACAACATCATTACCATTTCACCCTCCTCCACCACCATTAAATAAAAATTCCCAAATTGACTATGTTGTTTCACCAGTCCAATCTTCTCATGCAATCAAAAGGCTCAAAAATTCCATTCTTGAGCCATAAATGGATAAAGGAAAAAGGGTGGCCAATCCCTCCAAGTCCTCCAAATATTCCTCTAAATCAATGACCTCTCATGCACACCATAAAGATAGTTTTTCACATTTAATCAGTGAGATCCCACCCAAAGGCTCCAATCATATTAAGGCTATTACACAAGACAAATCAGTTGAAGGGTAAAAAGAAGAAGGCAACTGTGAAAAGAGGCAGACTGCCTCTCACAGTAAATATGGGTTTTAATGTTATCTCCTTAAACATGTTTTAATTTTTTTATGATAGGATGAGAAAAAAAAAATTGGACAACAAAGATACATTTATACTGATTTCTATTGGACAACATGGAAATATTTCTCTTTTTGGGAAACACTAATATTTTAATTTTGAAAACTAAAATATTTGTTTATTTATATGAGGATGGGAGTGAGAAGGACAATTTTCGAAGATATTTTTTGGGTGTTATTTTTTATATTATGTTGGTCACTAAAGTGGTGATAAATGGAGTAACTAGGAGGGAATATATTTAGTTTAAATTTAAACAATAAAAGTTAGGGGTCCCATTTATTTAGTTATTATTTAAAAATACACCCTTATTTATTTATTATTATTTACTTGTCTCAACCTATTGGTTAAGATAACTAAAGGTTAACAAAAGAAAGAAAGTTGACCTACCATAACTTATTGGAGAAGAATAAAATATCAATACAAGGAAGATACAAAAGGGAAGAATAAAGAGAAGATGAAGAACTTCTGATATAAGGTATGCTTTACACTTGTGAGATTATTCTATTATTTATTTATTATGATTTTACCAAAAATCTAAACCATCTTGATGAAAATAGGGTATTATTGTGATCCAAGTGGATATCAGTGGCTATCCACCTTTTCCAACTTGCTCAAAACATTTTTTTGGCAATTTTGGTAATTTACTATTTTTAGTAGTTTTTTCAAGTCCCAAACTTTTGGGGCCACTTTGAGGCCCTAAACGACGATTTTTGGGAAAACAAGGAGAGACATACATTTTCCTTTGATGTTTCTCACACAAAAAATTGTATTCCTCGGATAGATCTTTCTAACGGTGTATCGAGTGCCCCAAACAGAGATCGTATTCAAAAGTTACACCCTCGAGAAGTTGACATATCAACTACCTCCATCGGGGCCCACAAACCTTTTGGATTTTGATCTTCCGGTGTTAGTTTTTTGGATTTTCCTTATGTTAAAAAGGCCCTTAGAGCCTCACTATAATAATCATCTTATTTTGAATGCGATTAGCCATCACATCTCTTCTCAGAGATAAGTTGCCACCATTCTAGCAAGTCTTTCACTCTGTATTTTTACAGTCTCTGTACATTTACTTCATTAATAGAAATCGTGTATTATTGTATCTCTCTTTTTATGGTTTCATCTATGATACATTTCTGTTATATTATTGGATATTTGGGATATCTCTGTGCATTTCTTTATTTTATCTCCGCTCTCATTTCGTGTTGAAAATAATACAAATTAGTGGTATCAAAGCAGGTTTCTCTTGATCGTATTTTAGTGCATGTCGCCGTCGAGGTCCGAGTATAGAATTTTGGCTCTCAAGCTTGTCTCTCTTGAGGAAAATTGCTCTTGCACACCCAAGAAACCCTCAATGGCAGAAGAAAAGAAAAATGACGGAGCAAATGATTCTATCAATCTGTTACTTGAGCAAGATGTCACGTGACAGAGGGACAAAATGATGGAGAATTTTTCCCAAATCCTTCAACGCTTTCCGATAGAAACATGCACATATTCATCAAGCAGCCACTTTGGAGTCACCTCTCCTTTCATGTTACAATTTAATTTTGATATTCATGTATTTGAAGGACAAACAAATGAAGAATCCCTAAACAAATGGTTAAATCTACTAGAAGGATATTTCTTTGTTCACAGTTTTTTCGACAGACAAAAGATCACCTTCACACTCCTTAAACCTCCCCACCATGGAAAATATTGGTGGGAAAATTAATGGGAGAAAATTTCCACAGAGGAGTTTATAATATATGGGGTCAAGCCCACTTGGGATTTGTTTGTGGATGCGGTAAAGAAACAGTATTACCCTATTGGAAACTATGAGGACCAGTACATGAGATGGACCACACTGTGGTAAGAGAGGGGCCAAGAAGTGCCAGAGTTCACCAATACCTTCCATACCTTGCGCACCAAGCTGGGTATCAAAGACTCTGAGCGACATTTGGTTTTGAAATACCATGGGGCTCTACACAGATACATCCAAACTGAAATGGATTTTTTGGATATCTCATCACTCAGTGCTATGTATCGATATGTTGTTAAAATCAAGCAAAAATTTAGGCACCAGAACAAATAGGAGTTCGTATCTACAAATATGCAACAACCAATGTATGAGAAATACGGTCCTAACAAACAGTCTCCTAAAAAATAATCCAAGCCACAGAAAAAGAAGGGTCACAGAAAGACGAAGAAGGACACTGGAAAATGGTGTGATTTTCATAAAATATCCTGGCACAATAGTGATGAATGCCATTCAAAAAATTTGGTGGTCAATATCAAAGGCAAGGATCCGAACCCTAATTCAGAGTCAGCTTCTGAAAATACTAGTAAAATACAGATCATGGACATAGACTCCACTGTTATTGTCGCGATGGCAACAATTGATGCATAAGAACCATAAGATCATGAAGAGGGGGATAACTTTTTTCATTCACATATGTGGGTGAAGGGGACCCCACTACATTTTATTGTTAATAGTGGAAGCTAGAAGAACCTCATCTTAGCAAAGGTCATCAAACATTTGGGATTGTCGACAACACCACACCAGTAGCCATACAACATCGGGTGGCTTTGCTAGGGATGAGATATTCATGTCATCCAATAGTTTCGATTTTCATATGACATTGAACCCTTCAAGTATGAGATATTATGTGATGTTTCCCCACTTGATGTCTGTGATGTTCTCTTGGGCCAACCATATATGTGGAAACACCATGTTGTTTATGAGTCTCGACCCCACAGTGTCCTTGTTTCTCTAGGGAGTCATCTCTACAGAATACCATAAGTAGTTCCAACTATTGTTCCACCTAAACAGTGTTACAAGGTAGTATCTCATACTACAAAATTCAACTTCTTCACAATCTATTAAAAGGGAGAACAGAAGGATACTGCAACCACTATAACCTCGGCCCAAGCACCTTTTATCCAACAGAAGTAGGCCAACAAGATTACAACAAAGTATAAAGATTATTTATGCACACAAGCATCTCATGTAGCCAGACTAGTTAAAAAGGTCCAACCCTTCCAGCCACATGTTCATGAAAACCTTCAAAAAGCTAAGCAGTGCAACTTATCCAACAAGGCAAGCAACTCATCAAGGAAAGAAACTCTTGCGGGCTATGTGGATCACTTGGGGCTATAGTGGTATAGGATGGGTATCGACCCCATGTCACATGAGTATGAGAACTGTGACTTGCTGATTCCCTTGGTATGAAAAAATAAAAAATAAAAATTAATCATCTTCTTGTGAGTGCGAGTAGCCATCACATATCTTCTCAGAGATAAGCTACCACCATTATAGCGAGTCTTTCACTCTGTATTTTTATAGTCTCTCTACATTTATTTCATTAATATAAATCGTGTATTATTGTATCTTTATGTTTATGGTTGTACCTCTGATACATTTATGTTATATTATTGGATATCCGTGATATCTTTGTGCATTTGTTTATTTTATCTCTGCTCTCATTTCGTTCCAAAAATAATCTAGATCAATAGTATCAAAGCAGGCTTCTCTTGATCATTTTTCAGTGCATGTCCCCAACGAGGTCTGAGTATAGAAAATTGAGTCTCAATCTTGTCTCTCTTAAGGAAAATCTCTCTTACACACCCAAGAAACCCTCAATGGCAGAAGAAAAGAAAAATGAGGGAGAAGACGATTCTATCAATCTATTACTTGAGCAAGCTCTCATGCGATAGAGGGATGAAATTATGGATAATTTTCCCCAGATCCTTCAACGTCTTCCGATAGAAACATGCACATCTTCATCAAGTGACCACTTTGGAGGCACCTTTCCTTTCAAGATACAAGTTCGCTTTGATATTCCTATATTTGAAGGACAAATAGACTCAAAAGCCTTAGAAAAATGGTTAAATATACTAGAAGGTTATTTCTCTATTCACAACTTTTCCGATAGAGAAAATATCACCTTCGCACTCCTTAAATATCCCTCCCATGTCAAATATTGGTGGGAAACTTACTGGGAGAAAAGCTCCATGGAGGAGTCTGTATATATGGGGCCGAGCCCACTTAGTATTCTTTTGTGGATGCAGTAAAGGAACAGTGTTACCCTGCTGGAAACTATCAGGACCAATACATGAGATGGACCATACTACGGCAAGAGAGGGGCCAAGCAGTGTCAGAGTTCCCCAATACCTTCCATAAATTGCGCACCAAGCTGGGTATCAAAGACTCTAAGCAACATTTGGTTCTGGATATCTCATCACTCGATGTTGTGTATTGATTTGTTGTTAAATCGAGTAGAAATTTAGGCACCATAATAAATGGGAGTTTCTATATGTAAAGCTGCAACAACCAAAGTATGAGAAATATGGTCCTAACAAACAATCTCTTGAAAACCAGGACAAGCCATAGGAAAAGAAGGGTCACAAAAAGACGAAGAGGGACACTAAAAAATGGTGCGATTTCCACAAAATCCCCTTGCACAACACTGATGAATGTCACTGAAAATAGTCATTGGTTGCCAAGATAAAAGATAAGGAGCCAAACCCTGATTCAAAATCTGACTCTGAAAATACTGGTAAAATATAGAACATTGACGTAGACCCCACTGCTATTGTTGCGACCGAAAAAATTCAACCAGAAGAACCAACAGATCCTGAAGAAGGGGAGTGCCTTTTTCATTCATAAATGTGGGTGAAGGGAACCCTGTTGCATTTTATTG
Source organism: Picea glauca (assembly GCA_000966675.3). Lineage (NCBI taxonomy): Eukaryota > Viridiplantae > Streptophyta > Pinopsida > Pinales > Pinaceae > Picea > Picea glauca. The sequence goes on along the minus strand of JZKD02S0588484.1, from coordinate 219,684 downwards.
TTGATAGAAGAAGCTAGAATAACCTTATCTCACTAAAGGTCATCAAACAGTTGGGATTGTTGACAACACCACACCCGCAACCATACAACATCAGGTGGCTTCGCCAGGGACAAGATCTTTGTGTCAGCCAGTAGTATTGATTGTCATACAACATCCAACCCTTCAAGGATGAGGTATTATGTGATGTTTATTCATTTCATGTCTGTGTTGTTCTCTTGGGATAGCCATGTATGTGGAAACTCCATGCTTTTTATGAGTCTCGACCCCGATATCTACATGTCTGCGATATCTCTGTGCATTTATTTATTTTATCTCTGCTCTCATTTCATGCCGAAAATAATCCATATCATATTGAAGGCATCAAGATTCAAAACTGAATCATATCTTTCAACAACTTGTTTCTAAAGGTGTCACATCTATCTTAGGCAGTCTGTGTATTCCTTTTTTTTCATGGATTAAATTTCATGATTGATAAAGATTATTTTTCAAAGTCAAGTGCCAATACTTTTATGGAAAGATGACCCACATATCTAGCTTCAATTTTCTTTTGTTGTTAGAATCTTTTTGTATGGTTCCCATCAAATTTGACTTTGGTCCCCACCCTCGCAGGGGTTTGTACAGACAATTTTTTCTTTGTATCTCATAATGAAATTAATATAAAGAAATCATATTGCTAATTTTTGACTCACATGTCTATCTTTAAAGGCATTTTTAAATATTCGTTTTTATCCTTGTCTCTTTATCCATGTACACTCTTATGTATATTTTCAACTTCTTATTTTTGCACAGTTACATATAATAAATAAAATAATCCTTGTTCTCTTGCAATATTAGTTGTGTATCAAGTGATTTTATTGATTTTAGGGCTATAAACTCCAGGTAACATTCCCAACTATCTTTCCTTAGCCTATAAAGATCCAAAAATGTTTGAGTGAGGTTCTTCATACCTTTTCCTCAACATTTTTTATCTCACAATTCTGGATGATTACAAGGACTCCTATGTCCAATATCTTTCTAATTATTTCTTTCTTTCTCAATTCTAAGATTCAAGAAGAATGTTTTAGTCATTTGATTATTACCCAAAAACTCCTTCAACCAGGTGTAATTTTTAACTGTGCTTATGCATCCTTGCACCTGTTCATTTGGAAATTTGAGAGGATATCAACCAGGGGTGATTTTAAGAACCCCCCCTAAATTTATATGTATAATAAATGGGTGAATCCCCATGATACATAGGAAAAATTGAAGGCTATTTTATCAATAATATAAAATGTAT
>JZKD02S0588484.1:141137-183458 GCA_000966675.3 Picea glauca | reverse complement strand
TATTTTCTTCTCTATCTGATTTTCTACCAGAGCCTTAAACTCTTTAAATTTATCAAATACCTCAGATTTCTTTCTAAGAAAATAAATCCATGTGTTCCTTGAAAATTCATCTATGGATGAAACATAATACACAGATTTACCTAGGTATGGAACAGGGATAGGTCCAAACACATCATTGTGTATCAACTCTAAGATCCCCTTTACTCTTGTAGCACCAGATGGGAATCTTACTCGATTTTGTTTACCATATATGCAATGTTCACATAAATCAAAATCCAGAGTGCAATTAGACATACCTTCAACCATACCTTTACTGTGTAGTGTTCGAAGGCCCTTTTCTCCAATATGCCCTAGTCTTTGATGCCACAACATGGTCTTCTTTTCAGGGACAATATTGGTATTGTCTTCTTTATCTCTTTGTTCAAGTACAAAAGAACTGTTACACCCATTAATATAAGTTATTTCCAACAACTTGTATAGAGTTCCACACCGAACTCCCCTCATCAACACCATTTCTCCTCATACCATATTGCAAGTGTTCTTTCCAAATACAGTATCCACTCCTACATCATCCATCTTGCTTACATATATAAGGCTCCTAGCTAGTTTGGGAATATGTAGAACCCTAGGAAGTGTTCTAATCCTTCCATATTTTAGCATCAACTTAACCCTTCCATGTCCCAAGATTTTTGTTTTCGAGTCATCTCCTAGGAATACATCACCACCATCATATTTTTCATATTTAGAGAACCACTCCTTGTGAGGAGTCACATCGTACTTGTACTTGTAGATGTCAGGTAAACATCACCTCCTTCTTCAGTGGAGGTTTGCACCTCTGTGGAAGAGGTACTATCAGATCCCTTTGGTCTTTCAACCTTCTTAGACTTGCAATATTTCTTATAATGCACTGTTTTACCACACTTCCAACATTTCCTCAAACATTTTCCTAGAGACATAGATCTACCTGTAGATTTAGATCTCCACCCTGAAGGCTTACCAGGGTTCCTGCCTTGGGTACGACCTCTTACAAATAAGGCATCTGTGCTATGACTATCCATGCTTTTCTTCCTCATCTCTTCAGATAACAAGGATGAAACTGCATCCTCATACTTCAATGTAGATTGAGTGGTACTACGAATTGCTACAACTAGATTATCCCAAGAGTCTGGAAAAGAACAAAAAAATGTAATACAATTATCTTCTTCTGCAATCGTAATATTAACATAGACAACTTGACTTACCAAAGTATTAAAGGCATTTATAAGTTCTGTCACAAAATCTCCATCTTACATCCTAAGATGATACAACTTCTTTCGAAGAAGCAACTTGTTTACCAGGGACTTATTTAATGCATCCATTAGATCCTTCATTGTCTTTTCTTTCGAAATATTGAAAGCCACCGATGCTTCCAGGCTTAGCCGTATCGTTCCTACATCTTTTCTGTCAAGAATTTCCCATTGTTCGTCCTTCATAGTCATTGGCTTCTTTTCTATTCTGGCCAATGGTAGGAATAGATCCTTCTCATATAAATAATCCTCCATCTGCATCTTCCATAATTGGTATCTTTGGCCATTAAATTTCTCGACCCTAAACTTTCCATCTTCCACCATTTCTCCCACTTGAACCAGGACCCTCTTTTCCTGCAAGTTACCTTTCGCTCTGATACCAGTTGTTAGAAAAAAAGGATCACGGAGCAATAAAATAAAAAAAATGTGGAAATAAAACATAGAAGATACAAAATTCAATAGAGACATAGATATACATGGTTCACCCAGTGTGGGATATGTCCACTAGAGAAATTACCAGGTCCTTCCTTTATTATTATCCAACAAATGAAGAGATACAACCTATAACACACCCATTGTAATTTCCTCTTCTTTCTCTCGCAATCTCCTCTCTCATAATAAAATATTCACAATGATGCATAGCTGAAATACATTTCCTTCATAAAAGGGGGTTTCCTTCTATGGAAAAAATCCCTAACATAACTTCTATCGTCAAATATGTGACCTTATAATGAATGGTCTAGATTTAAAATGAAATTATAATATACATTTACATGAAATTTTTTCCTTTGGGGACTTCGCCCCTAAACCCCCATCAGAGAACGCTATCCCTCGAACCCCCACCAGGGGCCCGCTTTCCCCCAAACCCCTCAGCCGGGGGGATATCCCCCATGGACCCCGAAGGGGTGGTAACCCCCCCCTATACTCCCCCACGTGCATGAGTGTACATTCTTATGTGGTGTAAAGTATTCATGGGATATAAACATAGCTAAAAACAAAGGCCTTTGAATCAGGAAGATAATCAGGCTCCACAACCAACACTAATGCTAATAAAAAAGCCACAAACATGTATATGATGAGATTAGATGCTCATCTTCAGACTAGGGATCATAATTATGGAATTAAAAAACCTATTGAGAAGGGAAAAGAATTATCCAACCTACCACCTCCTCTTCAAATTGAGAATATTGTGGGAGAAACTATGACTTGTATCCCTAAGGGTGCGTTTAAGAAGGTTTCTCAAAACTCGAATGCAAGGGATTCTTATAATTACTCTATCATGGAGGATCTGGCACAAACTACTTGTGCAATGTCTTCTTTATAATTCCTCCATAGTTTCCCCTCACAGAAGAAAGAATTGTTGTCATTGTGAGAGCTATCGAAACTACTAACTAGAGAATGATTGTTTTTTACCCTACATATTAGAAACCTCGTCTACCTCACCATGTCAATTTTCATATAGCAGTGGTGTATACCACAAAATGTTTGACACATAAAAAAATTCGTATGGTGGTTTATGAGGGTGCCTCGACTTGTGTGATGTCATTGGCATGTTGGAATGCCATTGGCAAACCTAAGTTGTCTCTGTCACCCCCATTGTTAATCATGTTTGACGACTGATATTTTAGACCACATGAAATAATTCTCTCCTTCCCCGTGTAGTTGGAGGAAAAAACTATGTGTGTTGAGGTAGAAGTAGTCGATGCGCCTCTTGACTACAACATTTGTTTAGGGAAGAGTTGGACCTACATTATGAAAATGGTTGTATCCACCATTTTTTGAGTCTTATTTTTCCTTGACGAAGGTTGGATCATAATTGTTGATCAATTATCCTTCTCCCATCCCAACCCTTCTTCGGGGGCCTCCACAGTCCTGATGATTGACAACCCGTGGGAAGGTACTGTCAACTTAGGTATCAGATTGTTTCCATGTCTAATGAAGTTTTTTTATTATTTTCCACCTTTGAATGATGTCAAATTTATTTTGTCTATTCCTAATAAGTCAAAGGATGTGATATTTCAAGTCACTTCTTTTATAATGAGTTACTTTAACAACCCATGGATTTTATCTTCCCCATTAGATTTGATGGAAGAGGTAGGGAATCCTAGAATGGATATGCCCTTATCCTCTATTGAGGTTGCATACAACATTGTATAGCAAGTCTTAGATAACTCTGATTCAGGTCCCCCATAGGAGATAGATCCCCATCTCAAGCTTATTTGGGAGAAAGACTCTCTTTCCACTCACGATCCTTTGGAATTAGTATTTTCATATGACGAGGTGATTTTGGAGGCAATGACTAGGCCGAATAGAACTTGGGATGATATTCACCACAAATCTTAATTTTTACTTAAGTTGAGGAGAGTACAAATAAGAGAGCTCACTATGACCATGAATAGAGATGTCGCTTGTCCGGTTAACCCTCTGGACACACACACAATATATGTGAAGGGAAACATGGAAAGTATGTCTCAGACAATTCCCATAGACATCGATAAAACCCATGGCATAATTGAAAATGTCTTCATCGGAGCATATTGTTCCACCAAGGAGATTCAGATCTATACTGAATTATTTAAAGAGTTTCATGATTTTTTTTCTTTGTCTTATGAGGAAATTCCAGGAATTGATCCATGTATAGTTGAACATGAGATTAAAACTTACTTTGATGTTAAGCCCGTCTGAAAGAAGCTTTGCCTAGTCAATCCCCAAAAGGCAGTGACCATCAAAGCGGAGGTTGAGAAACTCATTAAGGATGGTTTCATCTATCCAGTGCAATTGATGGAATGGGTGTCAAAGCCTATTTCGGTCAACAGAAAAAAAGGTGTGATCCATGTGTCTATGAAATTTCATGATTTGAATAAGATTTCTCGAAAGTTAATTTTCCGACCCCGTTCATTGATCCGATTATCGATGCATGTAATGGTTGTGAGGCCTTTTATTTTATGGATGGTTTTTCAAGGTACAACCAGATTCATATGAAACCCAAGGATCAACATAAAATGACGTTTATATGTCCTTGGGGTACATTCGTATACATGAAATTTTTTGGGGGGAATTAAGAATGTTGGATCTACTTTTCAATGGGCCATGTCATTTTATTTCCATGACCTCAAACATATAGTCAATGCATATCTTGATGATCTAGCATCACATTCTTGTAATAAATCCAATCATCCCTCCCACTTGCAACTTATCTTTGAAAGGTGTCTCTACTACTAGATTCTCCTTAATTCGAATAAGTGTAGATTTTATGTAACATTGGGTCGCTTGTTAGGTTTTATCATGTCAACTAAAGTGATCATGGTCGATCCTCTAAAGTTTGAGGCAATAGTTCAATTTCCTCCCCCGCACATAATTCCTGAGCTTCAAAGTCTATAGAAGAAAGATAACTTTCTTCGACATTTTGTTTCCAACTATGTTGAGATTACTAAAGGGTTTATGTGTCTCTTGAAGAAAGGGGTCCCATTCTATCGAGATGAAGTGTCTTAGCGCTCCTTCTAAGTGTTGAAAAATTCTTCGACATCTTCCCCTTTGCTCCATCCTATGGATTATGGAAATAATTTCTTGTTGTATTTGGTTGTCGGAGAGTCTACTATTGGCATAGGCTTGGTCAAAGAGGATGATGCAGTTGAAGAGAATTTTATCTACTATCTTAGTTGAGGCTTGGTCGGAACATAACTCAACTACACCCATGTTGAGAAACTCGTATTGGAAGTTTTCCATGTTGTCCAACAGTTCTGTCATTACATTCTACTTTGTAGGAACACCATTGTAGATGTCGTGAATCATTTTCAATATGTGTTTGACATGACGGGTCATCAGTGGGAAAATTAGTCGATGGATAGTCTTCCTATAATATTTTGACTTAGAATTTGTTTCGTTAAAATCTAAAAAGTACTTGGTATTTGATGAACTAATTTTGAAACTTTGGGTCGAAAGTGGTAACGTTTTTCTTGAAGAGTCATTGATCAATGGGGATCTTTTCCATATTTCATCTTCAAACCCTTGGTATGGAGATATACTTATGTATCTTCAGACTTTGAAGTTCCCTTCCTCTGATTCTTGTGATGATCATCGATGAATATGCCATCAAGTGTGTAACTATCTTATCATCGATGATACTTTATATCATCAAAGAGTTGATTGCATTCTCCATCATTATCTCACTCACAAAGAGGCATATATTGTGTTGAATGATTATCACATTGGAGCATGTGGCAGTCACTTGTCTAGGTTGCAAACAACCCAGAAAATTGTTCATTCTGGATACTTATGGACCTCATTGATTAAGGATTGTGTAGAGGTAGACAATGAGTGTCACCCATGCCAGATCTTCTCTCAGAATATGCAGGCACACCCTACTCCCATGTTTCAAGTTATTGTTGTTGGTCTCTTCACCAAGTGGGAGATTGATTCCACTACATGCCACCCTGCTTCGGCTAGTGGGAATCACTATATCCTCATGGTGGTAGAGTACTTTACTAAGTGGCTCGATCCCATGCTGACATTCAATAATGACGAAGAAAGAACTGCACTTTTCATTTTTAACCAGACTATAGCTAGGTTCAGTATTCCGAAGGAGATTGTCATAGACCATGACAGTCACATCCAAAACAAAATGATGGTCAAATAAAAATCAAAATTGGGGTTTAAGTAAGAAAATTATCCACCCTACTATCCAGTGGAGAATGTTCAAGTGGAGGTTGTTAATAAGTCTCTTGAGAATATTCTTCAATAGACGATCAATTCAGCCAAGTCGAATTGACATTTTATGTTGTACTTGACACTTTGGGCTTATCAAAACTCAATCAAGAATGCTACTAGTTTTTGTCCTTTCCAACTAATTTACGGGATGTAGGTAGTATTTCCCATAGAGCGCCAAATTCCCTCTTTTAATTTGGTAGTGTAATTATTGCCTGACAATGCTCCACTTGAATATCATCTTCTATATCTAGAGAAACTTGACGAGCAACATCGAGATGCAACCTTTCCCAATGAGGCTCACAAGAAACATGTCAAGTGTCAGTGTGATTGCTCTACCTACCCTTGAGTTTTCTCTGAAGGTGATATTGTCGTAGTCTATGAGCTAGATAAATATCTCTTGGGGGCAGAAAAATTTAAATCCATGTGGTTCAAACCATTCATTGTTAAGACATTTTTAGAAAAGGGTGCCTATCATCTAGTTTATTTCGAGGGTAATGCTTTATCTGAGCCTAGAAATGGGATATACCTTAAGAAGTATTATGCTTAGGTTGGTCACCTAAGAGTGGCTTCTTGTATATAATGAATAGTTTTATTTATACAATTTTGGTATTTTTGTCCTATGGATGTGTAGTTTATTGTGCTTCTTTTCACTGCAGAAGATGTCAAGTGAATATTAGTTCTATGTTGATTCCACAGATGGTGTTGTTTGGCACATTTGAAGGCTTGCTTATGGAGCTTGGGTTATTTTCACACCCATTAGTCAGTTTGTGTATTATGGAGGTATTTTTTTGGGCAAAGAAACCAGTAATGTCACCGAGTACAATGTTGTAATAGAGTTACTAAACAATGCATTGTCACCCAATGTTGTAATGTTGGTATTTCTCATGTCTGGGTTTACCTAGATGCTAAACTTATTGTGTCTCAAATAAATGGAGTGTACCGCATTTATGATCCCACACTTCACTAAGGATTCCTTAGGGAACTCTTGAGATCAATTTCCATTGCTAAAATTTCCCTCCCCTTTTCTATTTTCCCTCTTCTATACTTACCCAAATTACCCTTTTCTTTTCTCCCTTATTTTATCCCTTTCTATATACTATTCTCACTGGTTTTTTGAAAATTGCAGATTCGTGGGGTGACAGACTCAGAGATCCTCATATCCATCCATACTCCCATATCATGAGTCCGACTAACCACCGAAGTTTCCTATAATTAACCATTTTTACACTCGCAGTTTCGTGGGTTCAAGCTACCACATTCCAAGTTTTGCGATATCCATTTTTCACCCAAAGATCCACAATCTACATTATGACCATCATACTTATCGTGGGTACCGAGCTCCTAAATTTTTTAAATTTTTCATCATGCAAGTTCTGTAAATATTGTCATTAATAAGTGAAGGGATCGAGGAGATTTCTCATTAAACCACATTAAATCACAATTTGCAGAAGTTTGTATTATCTCTCTCAAGTGCTCATTTCAAATATTATCTAGATTAAAATAACACTCTCATCAAATTATGGAAACAATAGCTCGACAACAGTTCTATGGACATACTTTGAATATTTTTGGATGTGAGGACCTAAACTTTAAGTGTTCTACAACATATTCTTACGATTCATCCCTTTATTCTCAAAAGGAAGTCATCTGGACATCCGAAATTTCTCATGCATGATGTGTTTATGATATTTTTGACTGTAAGTAACTGGTTGCCTGGTGAACTGAGAAATATATACTGATTCAACAAATTATTTAACTTCAAGGCCATTCTCCCGTCTCTCTTTCACCTCAAGTGTTTCATAAAATATTGAAGCTCCCCAAGCCAACACTTACTTTCAAAGGAGAGGATTGGAGGGATTTACTGAAAAAGCACGAAAACAACCTGGACCTCTTTCTTGAGTTCTTGGAGAATCCCTCGGCCATCCCTGAAGATATTTCCAGTTTGTAGTTCAACTCATTCAAAAGGCCCTTTCTTGAAATTACTTGGTTATTCACCAGGGTGATAGGCCAAGAAAATATAGCCAACATTTCCTGTATGATTCTTTATAATTTATATTTTACTGTCAAGGAGCAAGCCATTTTCAATTGGGGAAAAATAATTTCCATTGAAATATATTCCCAATTTTCAAAGTACAAAAAGGATAAGAAACTCTATATGGATTTCTATTTGGTGTTTGCGATAATATATTGCTGTCAATTTGCTAAATTGTCTATCTGTAAGAAGGTGAACTACGAATTTGACCCAGTTACCTTATGGTACCAAGCGTTGTGGAGAAACAAATCTTCTTTGCATTTCTATGAAGTTTTCAATGATTTTGTCTCTATTTTTAAATGATTGTTTCTTAGCAAATATACCCCTAGAATATCCGACTAGGCAAGTAAATTCCTGGATAAAAAGGGGACATTGGAGTAAATGGAGAATTACAATGTTATCAGGATTTTCGGTTCTAAGGAAAACCCCTCCTTTCTTCCATGCCATATATATGATAGAATGTTTATTATAGAAGTCGCAAGGCAATATATTGTATGGCTTCATTTTTTCATGAGAAACGAAAAAAACAACTCATAGCCTTTCCTTGGAAAATTGGGGATTTTATATTTAGAAATATGAACAAAATCAATGAATTTTCAAACCACTTCCACAATTTGAATCTCAAATATGATGAAAAGATAAAAGGGTTTGACCCTAATAGAAGTTTTGTGGAACATATGCTAGTAGTGGGATTCAACAATTCATTTATCCATAATGTTCTAGGATAAGAAGAAGATAATAACTTAGGCGCACCTACTCACAATGCTAGTGACTTGGAGACAATACTCAATACCAATGAATTTTAAAAACAGGAAAGAAAGGGTCCTAGCGAGAAGAGTGCCTAGTCCCAAACTATTAATCCTAAGAATACAAAATTTTGGAGAAGTGATCCAATGACCCACCTATATTGAAAAGTGATCAACAGTATTTCAAGCAGAGGAGGAGAAAAGAATCCCCCTCTCGGAAAAATTAAAATCTCACACAAACTTCCTCTGAGGAAAAAGAGGAAAAACGTAGTGCAAGAGGAAGAAGACCAGTGCATCGAGAGTTATATCAATAGATTCTCCCTTAAAGATATGGAACTCGAAGCATACATAAAGAAAATGTTTCCCAACATTAATTATCCAGGAAGCACAGCACACTAGAATCTATCATTGAAAATTATTGAGAATGCTACCATTGATGAAGAAGATTCATTTGCATTCTAGAGCACTGTCATTGATAACAAATCTAAGAAATTGATTATTGAAATAATTGATGTCATGAATAAGAAAGGGAAATTTCATTGATAGGTTGACTTAAGAAATACGCGACCTTCCCAGATTTCTAAAGTTTGCAGAGCAACCAGGGATTCTCTAGTTGAATCCATTGGTGGTGTTGAAGTGGAAAACGTGAAATTGAAACAAAGGATAAATGAAATGGAATACACCTTAATGCCTCTTCCACTTCTTTCTAGTCCTTTGACAATTCTTGGACCCACCACACCCACTTCTAAATTAAAAGGATCATCAATCCTACTTACATCAGTGAGGAGCTATGTGGAGAAAAGCATTAAGAAAAGAATGGAGTTCATCACCTAGGCTTGGGATATTTCGAAGAACATGGTTTCTTTTGGCTCGAGGGAAAATGCCTTCCATGAGTATTTGTAACATGACATAAAGAATGAAGAAGTTTTTTACCTTGATGTTGTGGTACCATTTGGAATCAAAGTTTCTAATATGACATAACTAAGGACAACAGAGGAAGATCTTCCCTCTCCAAGACAGATAAATAAGTTGAACACATGCTAGAAAAAAAATATAAAAAACCTGAATAATATTGTTCAAGCATGGAGCCACGACATATCAAGGAGGGAAGAATTATTCAAAAGGATCATGAAGGTGGACCTAGCTGGAAGAATTAATGAAGTTCAAGACCCCAAATTAATTTTCATCTCGTTGTCCATAACAAAACAACAGTTTGAAGAATAAGTTGATATTTTTAAAGGGTTTTAATTTGAAAAACTCTATGGTATTCTTGAATATGATGAGGATGACATAGATAATTGGCTAGTTGACTACTCCGTGAAAAATCAGGACATTGAAGAAACATTACATGGCATTTCCATTGATCTGGGGGACTTGGAGGGTGATTTGTTCAACATCCAAATCTAGCATGAAATCAATGTGGAACCAATGAAAGGTTATATTGAAGAATGGTTCAAGAAAGATATCAATAAACTAACCAATGAGGGGAAAGAAACAATTGAGACAATTCCTATAATAGTTGATGAGAATAATAAAAGGATATCAACAAGAAAGTGAAAATAAGGAAATACCATCATAGTAATTTTATGTTGATCACATCCTTCTTTTTCTTTATCAAGTCCTTCATACATTTATTCTACCTCTTTCACTAGAAAAGGTTTAACTGAAGACTGATCAATCCTCTTTTCTTCTTACTAGGTCTTGTTGTTTTTCTACCTCCCACCATATTCCTTATAAGAGACTATTTCTTGTATTTACTTTCTTAATGGTCCACGAGAGCCCCAATCCCAGTCTTTAAGACAAACACATTTTAAATTTCAAAGAATATGCAACAAACTATATCATTTTTAGAAATTTCAAGAGACCTACTTTGGGAACAATCATGATTGTCCTTTGTAAACCTATTTTCAGAATACAAATTATTTGAGGTTGATCTATCATTATATTTATTTGAGGCTCCCGTCTGTACACTATGTTAAAGTTATCTTATGCATGCAGATCATCTTCTTTTTATTTTTATGTGATCAAAAATATTTATCTTAATCTATGACGGATTGACACAGTGAGGTCGCATATGCATACCCCGCAGGGTCTCTACACACCTCCCGCTCTCAGGATCGATCAAAAATCCCCTTCCACTGAGCCAAAGTGGCTCCTTGGATTCCCTCAGGAATCCAAGTTAAAATATGACCCACAGGCCTTCTCCTTCGTTGTCTCGGCCTTTGCATCGGACCCAATTTCCCCACAAGAATTTGAATATCGGGCTTCGAGGTTTCAAACTTCCTGTTGTTGAGAATTCCTGACCTTTTGAACTCTTGATCCCTGAATTACCGATGCGCCTTTGTATGTTTTAGCCCCTCCCGGTTAAACACCTGGTCCATATGACCACCCACTCAGAAGACTACAGCCTTGCCGTCTATCGGAGTTCGGACTTCGTGAAACTGAAGTGTATGGACACTTTGTCCATGGGATCCCCGATCCCCCGACTCCCGATGCGCTCAACTCCCATTATCCCTCCAAGCTAAGCTCGTGGTCCACATGACCTCCTCTCGTGACCACAGTCTTATCCCTTATCGGGATTTCAGACCTTACAATGCTGAAATGTGCATGTCTTCTGGACTCATGATTCTCCGAGTCCCGATATGCTATGAATTTAGCTAGCCCTCCTGGCTCAGCTCCTGGTCCACGTGACCACTACTCTTGTGACCGCAGCCATATACTTCTTTCAGGATTCCTCCTATCAGAGTTTCGTGGTTTGCGATATTGAAATGCACAAAGCCTTCACTCAAGGGATCCACGATCCTCCAATCCCTAATGTGCCTTTGCCTAGCTGGCATCCGGGCTAGACCCTCGGTCCCTGTGACCAATGTCCCTATGACCACCACCTTACCTCTTGTCGGGGTTTTGGACTTTGGAGTTCAACAAGGTATGGACTCCTTATCCCCGCGATTCCCGATTCTTTGATGGACTCGATATGCCGATGTGCTAATAGCTGGCCCCCAAATTAGAGTTGTTCCCTTTGTCGGGGTATCGCGTTTCGTAATACCAAAATGCTCAAACACCTTGTCACCAGGATCCCCGATATCCCGATGACTACAACGCCGATAATCGTCCCCCCTGTCGGGACTTTTCCCGATAGCTCCAATTGCTGCTACGCGTCCTCCTCTGATGGACGGTCCCGATTTCTCTGGGATTTCGAGACTTTTGATGTCCCAACTCTTTTGACCTTAGGAACTCTGATTTCCTGGTGACGAATATCTCTACTCTCTTCGGATTTCTGACACCTTTCTTCCCAAATGGATGGCTTAGATTATTCCGGGTAATTCCCCATGGAAATTCCTGATCTCATGTTCACGGGAATGCCAATTTCCTGACTCCCGATGCCTCGATATCCGCCACGTGTCTCCACCAACGGACGGTCCAGATCTCCCCGGTGTTTCGAGACTTGAAATGTCTTGATTTTCTTCACCTCGAGACTCCCGATATGCTGATGGCTAAAGTCCTGATGGTAAACCTCATGCAGCTCATGTCTGATCTGACGGTTGATGAGTATCTACTCAAGATTTGACGGTATAGATCGTTTCTCCCGTAACGCTTCTCCTATGCGCCTTCCTGGATGTGAAAACCAATGGTCCAGATCTTCTTCTTCAGCTGATCTGATGGCTATTATGATCCCTCCTAAGCTTGCACACTTTCTTCCTGCACTTGGAAGAATTTCAAAATCCCAAAGGCCTCAAATTTTGTCCTCTTTCTCCTCTACAAACTCGTCGACCCTGAGCCTCGCTGCACGTATAAAAATGTTGACTACTCCTAAGCTTTTACTCTCGAATCCCCAAGGGATTCTTGTGACTTCTGCACCTTTGCAGATTCTTCATGCATGCAAAAGTGCTATCTTTTCTGAGCTTCTGCATGTACTCAGACCCCTAAGGGATTTTGTCTTCCTTCCTTCTCCCAAAAATGGAGAATAAAATGCCTTTCGGGCTATTCTTCACTCCAACAACCCCTTGCTGAGTCTTTTTGGGTGTTCATCAACCCTGAGAAAGTTCCCTCAGTGGACCCTTCCTCACTTCCAGAACTCAATGAGTCATTTTCTTCTTGTGCCTACCTGCACACAGTCTCAATGCCCTCCTGGCAGAGTATCTTCTCTCAGAAATTCCAGCAGTTATGTTCTTCTGTGCACCTACGCACTTGCTCAATGCCCACCTAGAAGAGCTCTCAGAATTCTCAGTGATTCTGGTCCTGCTTCCTGAACTCCTCAACAAAAGTCTTCTCTTTGTGCACTCCTTGCACCTGCTCAATACCCACCTGGAAAAGATTCTCACAAAACTCCTCAGAGATTCTATCTGCAACTGTGTCTCTCATACACAACCTTTCCTCCAAGGTATTCAGCAACCTTGAGGTCTTCCCCAAGTTTTTGATTCCATCTCTTGTGCCACAGCACATCTTTGTCTGACTCTGCAGAGTTCAGAAGTGCATCCTCTATGCACGACTCTCAGAACCCATAGCGTTCTGTCACACCCTCCTGATGTGAAGCCTCAAAGACCTTCAACCCTAAAATAAAAAACACTCCTGCAAGTTCCTAACATACATCTACAACATACAATGGAACACACACAGACATCCACATAACACAAAATTCATGCAGGAAAAGATGCTCTGTTTATATTTAAATGGCAAATGCCTGTAATTACAAGGTGTTCTCGAGCTCTCTTTGGCTCTTCTGAGACTTCTCCTCATTTAACCTCACTTACCTCCCAAAATGAGATACCCTCAATCTCTTTTACCTGAGGGGGCTCTTAGAGTGCTTCCCTCCAATCCTACCTACCCTATTCAATTACATTGAATGGGTTGTCTAGTCCATAATCGGATCTAGATCTCATCCATACACACATTAAAGGTCGATCTTATTTAGATCTTGCACAAAGGAACGACTCTATGGCTCACCAGCCTACAACATTAAATTACATTCAATTCAGATTTAAATGAGGACTGCACCTCCCTCTTAGCGTTTGAATGCATGCGCTCGACGTGGCTGGCTGGCTAGCTGGTTGATGTGGAGAGATGCTCCTGCATCATACTCCTCAGCTGCAAAATCATGAGCTCCCTCTCATGATCTTCCCTTCTCAACTGTTGGAAATTCTCCTGGATCCCAAACAAATATTTGGAGCTTCCCATCTGCTCCATTCTGCTGTTGATTCTGCGCTGCTATTTCTCCTACTGCTTCTCTTCTGCTCAGACTCTCCTTGCTGGCATTCTTTGCTGATCAGATCATCATCTCCCTGATCTCCTCGATCACTTCATCCAGCTGCTCCCATGGCTGGTTCTGCTCATGCAGTCTCCTCAGCTGCAAAATTTTTTGGCACATGAGTAGATCATCATGATCTCCCATGCCTCCTTCATCAGTTTCCAACTTCACTTGTTGGATGTGCACGCTTTGCAACTTCACCCTTTCTTCCAGAGCTTCAATCTGTTTCCACAGATCAACAAACCACATGTTGTCTACCTATTCTCCTCCTTTTGCTACAAACTCCCAGGTTGCAGTCCTTTCAACTTCCTGGCTGAAAATATTGAGCCATTCCTCAGAATGCTCACTCTCTTTTCCTTCTTAGGCAGCTTCCAAAACCTGCTCCAATTCTTCCTTGACAGTCATGGCTGATTGTTCTACTACTGCACCATCTACAACACAAACTTCTGCCTCCTCCTGGGCAAATGTTAGGAATACTCCAATTCCCCCAATCATCAGAATATTATTTTGATCTTCCTCCTTGGTCAGATGCACATGCTGATCCAAACTCACCTCTAAATTTATGAGACCCTCAGATAGTCTCATCTGCTCGGTCAGCTCCTTGGGCTGATCAAAATTCACCTGCTCATCCCTGCCCACCTAGCAATATGGGATGCTTCCATTGCTCTCCTGGTAGACTTTGAGATCAACCGATCCCATCTTCATCAGCACTCCTTGCTGAATTGAACTCTTCTCCGAGTCCATGAGACTTTCAGATAGACTCAAATGTTCATCTCTTCCCTCCTGGAAATCTGAGATGCTTCTGCTACCCTCTTTGCAGTCTTCGAGATCCCGCAACAACCTCATATCATTGCCCAGCTGGCAATGTGAAATTCCCTGGCTGTCCTCCTGATAGTCCATGAGATCCCGCAGCGATCTCAACCCTTTTCCCACCTAACAATTGGGAATTTCCTCTCTTCCCTCATGGCAGCTCTTGAGACCCTCACCTGATTCCAATTCATTCTCCTCATCGAGAAATTCTCTAGTTTCTGGTTCGCATACCTGAACCACCTTCTTATCCTGCCGCAGCTTCAATTTGAGCTCATTTATTTTTGCCATTATTTCAGCGAGCTCTCTATCCATCCCTGCACGCTTTTCTTCCTTTCTCTTCTTCCCAGCATGCCTATGGCCTTCAATAGCTATCTTGTTGTCTCTATTTTCCTTCCTAGCAAACCTGCTACTGTCACTCTTCACTAAGAGTTCTACCAGCCTCATCTTCCTACAGTCTCCCTGACTTCTTTCTCAATCATTGCCTACCTGCAAACAAATCTTTTACAGAGTCCTCAACAACTCTGTCTTCTTTCACCTGAAATATACAGATGAATCTCGCTCTGATACCACTTGACATGTATCAGAGTTCTCTTTTCCTCTTCTTGCCTCTTCCTGCTTGAAATATACAAGAAAGATTCAAGCTCTGAAACCACTTGCCGCAGTGAGGTCGCATATGCATACCTTGCAGGGTCTCTGCACGCACCTCCCACTCTTAGGATCGATCAAAAATCCCCTTCCACTAAGTTGAAGCGGCTCCTTGTATTCCCTCAGGAATCCAAGTGAAAATATGACCGACAGGTCTTCTCCTTCCCTGTCTCTGCCTCTGCACTGGACTATGAACAATTTCCCCACAAGAATCTGAATATTGGGCTTCGGGGTTTCGGACTTCCTGCTGTCGATAATTCCTGACATTTTGAACTCTCGATCCCTGAATTACCAATGGGCCTTTGTATGTGTTAGCCCCTTCTGGTTAAACACCTACTCCATATGACCACCCACTCACAAGACTGCAGCCTTGCCATCTATCGGAGTTCGAACTTCATGAAACTGAAGTGTATGGACACTTTATCCATGGGATCCCCGATCCCCTGACTCCTGATGCGCTCAAATCCCATTAGCCCTCCAAGCTAAGCTCATGGTCCACACGACCTCCTCTCGTGACCACAGTCTTATCCGTTATCGGGATTTCAGACCTTACAATGCCGAAATGCACATGTCTTCTGGACTCACGATTCTCCAAGTCCCGATACGCTATGACTTCAGCTAGCCCTATTGGCTCATCTCCTGGTCCACGTGATCACTACTCATGTGACCGCAACCATATACTTATTTTGGGATTCCTCCTATCAGAGTTTCAGGGTTCGCGATATTGAAATTCACAAACCCTTCGCTCATGAGATATACGATCCTCCGATCCCCGATACGCCTTCGCCTAGCTGGCCTCCGGGCTAGACCCTCGGTCCCTGTGACCAATGTCCCCGTGACCACCACCTTACCTCTTGTCAGGGTTTCGGACTTCGAAGTTCAACAAGGTATGGACTCCTCGTCCCCGCAATTCCCAATTCTCCGACGGACTCGATATGTCGAAGTGCTGACAGTTGGCCCCCAAATTAGAGTTGTTCCCTTTGTTGGGGTATTGCGTTTCGTGATACCAAAATGCTCAAACACTTTGTCACCAGGATCCCCTATATCCCGATGACTACAATGCCAATAATAGTCCCCCCTATCAGGACTTTTCTCGATATCTCTGATTGCTGCCACGCGTCCTCCTATGATGGACAGTCCCGATTTCTCTGGGATTTCGAGACTTTTGCTCTCCCAACTCTTTCGACCTCAAGAACTCTGATTTCCCGATGCCGAAATCCCGAATCTCTTCAGATTTCTGACACCTGTCTCCCTAAGCGGACGGCTCAGATTATTCCGGGTAATTCCCCATGGAAATTCTCGATCTCATGTTCACGGGAATGCTGATTTCCCGACTCTCGATGCCTCGATCTCCGCCACGTGTCTCCACCAACGGATGGTCCAGATCTCCCTGGTGTTTCGAGACTTGAAATGTCTTGATTTTCTTCACCTCAAGACACCCAATATGCCAATGGCTAAAGTCCCGATGGTAAACCTCGTGTAGCTCCTGTCCGATCTAATGACTGATGGGTATCTGCTCAAGATCTGATGGTGTAGATCATTTCTCCCGTACTCTTCTACTGTACGCCTTCCTGGACGTGAAAACCAACGATCCATATCTTCTTCTTCAGTCGATTTGACGGCTACTATGCTCCCTCCTGAGCTTGCACACTTTCTTCCTACACTTGGAAGAATTTCAAAAGCCCAAAGGCCTCAACATTTTTCCTCTTTCTCCTCTACAAACTCCTCGACCTTGAGCCTTGTTGCATGTATAAAAATGTTGACTACTCCTAAGCTTTTACTCTCGAATCCCCAAGGGATTATTTTGACTTCTGTGCCTCTGCAGAGTCTTCACGCACGCAAAAGTGTTATCTCTTCCGAGCTTCTGCAAGTACGCAGACCCCTAAGGGATTTTGTCTTCCTTCCTTCTCCCACAGATGGAGAATAAAATACCTTTCGACCTATTCTTCACTTCCATAACTCAACAAGTCCTTTTCTTCTTGTGCCTACCTGCACACAGTCTAAATGCCCTCCTAGAAGAGTATCTTCTCTCAGAACTTCTAGCAGTTTTGTTCTTCTGTGCAGCTATACACTTGCTCAATGCCCACCTGGAAGAGCTCTCATAATCCTCAGTGATTCTAGTCCTCCTTCCTGAACTCCTCAACAAAAGTCTTCTCTTTGTGCACTCCTTGCACCTGCTTAATGCCCACCTGGTAGAGATTCTCACAGAACTCCTCAGAGATTCTGTCTGCAACTGTGTCTCTCATACATAGCCTTGCCTCCAAGGTATTCAACAACCTTGAGGTCTTCCCTGAGTTGTTGATTCCATCTCATGTGCCACAACATGTCTTTGTCTAACTCCACAGAGTTCAGAAGTGCATCCTCTGTGCATGACTCTCAGAACCCGCAGCGTTCTGTCACACCCTCTTGATGTGAAGCCTCAAAGACCTTCAACCCTAAAATCAAACACAGTCCTGCAAATGCCTAACATACATCTACAGCATACAATGGAACACACACAGACATCCACATAACACAGAATTCATGCAGGAAAAACTTCTCTGTTTATATTAAAATGGAAAATGCCTGTAATTACAAGGTGTTCTCGAGCTCTCTCTGGCTCTTCGCAGACTTCTCCTCATCTAACCTCACTCGCCTCCAAAAATGAGATACCCTCAATCTCTTTTACCTGAGGGGGATCTTAGAGAAATTCCCTCCAATCCTACCTACCCTATTCAATTACATTGAATAGGCTGTCTAGTCCAGAATTGGATCTAGATCTCAGCCATACACACATTAAAGGCCAATCTTATTTACAGCCTGCACAAAGGCACGAATCTATGTCTCACCAGCCTACAACATTAAATTACATTCAATTTGGATTTAAATGAGGACCGTGCCTCTCTCTTAGCGTTTGAATGCACACGCTCGACGTGGCTAGCTGGCTGGCTGGCTGATGTGGAGAGATGCTCATGCATCACGGATGTGAGGAAATTTTTCTTTTTTTCTTTAAATGTGTGAAGTGTTTGATTCCTCGTAATTTCTGAAGAACTTTCTTTAAAAAGAGAAAAAAAAAATTCCTTTTATCATTCTTGCAATATTTTATTTCTTTGATTACCACGACGAACTTATGCAAAGTTCCATATTCTAAATATTTAGAATCCTAAGAAAATCTAAAATTAAAGAGGAGTACCACCTCTATAAAAATGCATGAGGATTTAAATCCTCATGAGTTTGTCATTTTGTTCATGATAGATTCAAGTGTGAACATTTTTGGCGATCATATTGGAGAGGAACTGAAATCTGAAATCTGGTCTAGCATTTTTTGAAAAATATATGACTTTGCACCAGGATGATCAACCCCGCTTAGAAATTGGATTGAGCAATCAATGAAGTAGCTTAAATCAATTATAGAATATGGTAATAAGAACAATCAAGACATAGGTAGAATTAGAAAGGTCCTAGAAGATCTTAGTCCAAGAAGGAGAAAGAGAAATCCTTTGAAGACAAAGGAGAGATGAGTGACAAGACCGAAGAAATCAAAGGCTAGCTAGAGGAGCACATTGACACGATATATATTGAAGTTGGATGAATACAAGGGACCCATTACTAGAAGTAAAAGCAAGAAAATATTTATTATTAGAAGTGAAAAGCGTATCCTGTGAATCTCTCTAGATATGGAAAAATGAAATGAACAACCTGGACATGAGCATCATGAGGAGAGACAAGGAGGTGGAAGAGATGTTGCAAAAAATCAAGGAAACGCAGGATTTGAAATTCGAAGGAGGGTAAGAGATTCTCCTATAGATCTTATAGATGAGAAACATGATTTCCCTTTCCTCCCTAACGGCACCCTAAAGGACTTTTCTAGAGAGGGATAAATCGATGAAAAGAGGCATCTCCACTTGTTTCTTGATGTTTGTTATTTTCACCGTGTTGAGTATGTTGATGTCATGGTAAGGTTATTTATACAAACCTTATCAAGAAGATCATATGAATGGTATACGATAGTACACACTATATCAATTCTCTCATTTAAATACCTCAAATCTATGTTCCTGACTATGTTCGCCCCTCCAATTGCTTATCACATCTTTCTCACCAATTTCACCTAGATTGGTTTGAGGAAGAATGAAAGAAAGTAATATTTTAATCTCAGGTTCAATAAAACCTTGAGTAAGATTCCAAAAGATAAAATATTGAATGAACTTGTCATTCTCAGTTGTTATAAAAATGAAATGCCCTCGAATGTGAAATATGTTATCATAACCTCTCAAATGGATACCTTGAAGGAGACAATGACTAAAGCCACAAAGATGAAAGAAATTATGATTGAAACAGGTGCCAACCCCGACATTATATTAGGAAGTGTATAAAGGAAGCTGGGAGGATTAAGTATTGACAACCAAGGAACCTCCATTTCAAGAAACAATGAAGAATTCAAGCCACGACTGGCTCAAAACCTAACAATAGGAGGAGGATTCTTTTAAGGGAACCGTACCAGATGTAAACGTAGACCCTGTGGCAGCACAAGAAACTAAGAAAAGAATTGAAATTGTGCAGATTAATAGAACTATCAAGTAGATGTAGAACAAGATAGTCATAATTAGAAGGGGAGATAATTATGTGGCCAATCCAAGAATTCTTTTCCCAGAGAAAAGAAGGAATACTCCCCATGAAAACATAGTGAGGATTGAAAACATGGATAATATGCAAATACCAACAGTTCCCAACCATCCTACTCCTAATGCAGTTGTTCTAGATGATGTTTATGATGAGAAAATAATTGAATAAGAGAATTACTACTTACCTAATGAAATCTATGAAACTGTACAGATGGACGGATCAAACACGTCCATGTATATATTTCAAGAGGGCGACAACAATCCCAACTCGCAAGAAAACTTCGCCCAGATAAGAGAATTTGTAAATATACCCAAAATTAAAGGCAATCTTGATAAGGAGAACCACAAGAAAAATAAAAAGAAAAAACAAGTGGGAAAATAGAAAATAAGAAATAACGAATAGCATTGGAAGTAAAACGAAACACATGACATCAAAATCCACTCAAATGACATATAATGTCATAGAGGATTTGAATAAATTAAGGATAAACCCGCCTTTTAAAGAAGTGGTGAGGATTCCCCAACAAAGGGAAAACATTTTGAAATTGTTGGATGATCCATATGAAAGAGAAGAATATATTATTTCTAGCCCAAAACAAAGCCAGAACCAAACAATTTCCATGCTAAGATGTAATATTCCTCCCTTTTATATTTCAATTAAAAATCATGATGTTTCACTACATAATTATTTAGTTGACATGGGCACGACAAATAATATCATGCCATTGGTGGTCATGAAGGGTTGGGCATGAATTTCACCAAGTATTATGAAATCAGTGAAATCATATATGCAATTGATTCTAGAAAAGTGACAACTTATGCAGAAATCAAGGACTTTTATGCTTCGATAATGACAAGCCCCCATATCATTACAATTTTCAATATTATTGTGGTATACCTTCATATGGCATATGAAGTTGTGTTGGGAAGAGATTGAACTTCCATAATTGGGGGATATATCATGAATGATGGAAGTTGCATGATGTCTCTAGGCAAGGAAGGAGCAATGATTAAAGTCCCTCATGAACCCAAAAAACCCTTCTCCTTGAAGAAGAAGAACAATGAATTAATGGAAGATTACATAGATGTCAGGATTGGAAACTATGTTATCTTCAATATGGAAGATAATGAAATCCTAGAGAAAGTTCAAAACATGGAGAACCAATGATGTCTATTTGAAGGATATTGGAGGATTTCATTCGATGGAGCTTGTTCAAACTTCAGGAGTAGAGTTGGAATTGTCCTGGTAACTCCAGATAATATCGTGCATCCACATGCTATTAGATTGGAGTTTTCATATACTAATAATGAGGTAGAATATGAATTCTTGATTCAAAGTATTATCCTTTCACAAGAGATGAAAATAGGACATCTAAATGTGACCGGAGACTCTGAGTTTGTGATTAATTAGGTCACCAGAAAGTACAAAATCAAGAAGGACAGACTCGAGTTATACTTCAAAAGAGTTAATGGATTAATGGAATATTTTGGTTCCTTCAATAGTTTCTTCTTTCCAAGGGACAAGAATTATAAGGAAGATTCATTAGCCTTGGAGGCCTCATTGTAAAACCCAGATGATATCTGAAGCAAAACTTTTTTTCAAGTAGAAAGAGCATTTTGACCTTCTGTGACCCGACAACATTGAATATTTACAAGTGTTTGAGAATGATGAACAACTGAAATTTATTTTTTTGAATGATGATTATTATGAATACAATCACATGTATGTTGTCCCTAAAGATGATCATGCTAAGAATCTCCTTGAAGAAGTTTCAATCCGAAAAGTGCAAGAGACTAGGAAAGTCAATATTGGAATTGACAACTCCCCAAAATATGTCAACTTGGGAGTTGATTTCACCACTGAGGAAGTTGATCAATATATTGTATTTTTTAAAGAATACATTGATGTTTTTTCATGGAACTATGGTGATTTGAAGGCTTATGATAAAAATATATTTCAGCACATCATTCCTTTGAGGGAAGAAGAAAATCATGTAAAGAAAAAAATAAGGATGATGAATCCTAAAATGAAACCTATGGTCAGGATTGAATTGGAGAAATTAAAAAAGGATGGTATAATTTACCTTATTAGACATTTCGAATGGCTTTCAAATGCCATGATTGTAAAAATAATATCATGGAAATCGGGATGTGTTTCGACTTTACAGATATTAGCAAAGAAAGCATAAAGGATAACTTTCCTTTATTGAATATGGAGTTTCTTCTCCAGCAAGTCACTGGATCAGCATGTATGTCCATGTTGAATGGTTTTTCTAGATATAACCAAGTCTTGGTGGCTGAGAAATATAGAGAAAATATGACATTCATAACACCTTGGGATACATATGCATACACTAGAATTGCCTTTGGTTTGAAGAATGATGGAACCACATTCCAAAGGGCCAAGGATCATGCATTTAGTGGGTTGATAGGAAATTTTATGGTATAATATGAATATGACTTGACAGTGCACTAAAAAAAAAGGATTGATCATATCCATCATTTGATATTTTTTTTGAAAGATGTAGATTATATGGCGTCTCTCTAAATCCAAAGAAATGTTTATTTGTTGTAACTCAAGGAAAGGTATTAGGTCATATTGTGTGAAAGGAAGGGATTTATATAGATATATAAAGAGTAAAATCAATAAATGATCTCAACCCCTCAAAATCCAAGAAAGGAGTTCAATCATTTTTCGAAAAAATAATTTTTGTACGAAGGTTCGTTCCTAACTATGCTAGTATTGTAAAACCGGTCAATTTTTTGTTGAAAAAGGAGAAGAGGTTTGAATGGACAACGAATACTCAAAAGGCCTTAAATAATATCAAAGGAGAAATCACCATGGCTCCAATCCTCATTAGCCCATATTTTCAAAGGGATTTCATCATCTATTTATTTTCTATAGAGACAGTTGTTACATATGTTCTTACTCAGAAGAATACCAAAGGTGAAGAACTATCGATCAATTTCATGAGAAAAACCCTACATGACTATGAATTTAGGTACTTAGAACTAGAAAAGAAAGACTTGGATCTTGTAAAGGTGGCACTTGTATTGAACTCCCATGTTATTTATTATTTTCCCCCATCACCAGTGAAGATGCTTTTGAATCAACAATTGAGACAAGGAAAATGGGCTAACTAGGTGAAAAATATACATGAATATGATATCGAGATCCAACCTTTAAAGTTTGTTAAAGGAAAAGGTTTATGCAAGCTCATTACGAATAGTGAATATGTGGATGTAATGATTTCAATTTCACTAGGAGAACCATTGGATAATTCAGAATGACACAGAGATATTATATTCTACTTGAGGTCTGGGAAATTTCTTGTCACCATGAACCCCAAGGAGTGAATAACATTGAAGATGAAGGAAAATCAATATGCATTGATCACTAATATATTGTTCAGGATAAATTATGATGGTATACTACTGATATGCGTTGATAAAAACCAAGCCCAATAACTAATGAGAGAATTCCATCAAGAAATATGCGGTGGACAATTTGCACCTGCCGCCACCGTCCACAAGATAATAATAGATGGATTCTATTGGACATCAATTTTCAGAGACTCATATGCCATAATAAGGAAGTATGTATTATTCCAACAGTTTTCAGGAAAAATGAACAGATCCATGATGCCTTTACAACCCATAATTGTAGAACCACCATTCTCCCAATGGGGACTTGATGTTGTCTGGTCAATTAATCAGAAGTATAGCAAGGGACATATGCGCATTCTCATGGCTATAGATTATTTCATTAAATGGATAGAACCAGTGGCGAACTTAAAGAAATATGGTTCTAAACAACTAATTAATTTCCTCGAAGATAATATTTTGTCAAGATTTGGTGTCCCAAATAAATTTATCATAGATAATGGTCCAATTTTCATCAGGTCGAAATTTATAGAGTTTTATGGAGAATATGGAATTATAGTGTTTCAATCATCGAATTATCATCCACAACATAATGGCCTTGTTGAATCCACAAATTAAACACTTGTTGAGATACTGAAGAAAACCATTGACAAGAATACATGAAATTGGCATGTGAAGTTGACTGATGCATTGTGGGAAAGAAGAACAACTCCAAAGGACAACACTGGGATGTCCCTATATACACTGGTTTATGGGAAATAAGTGAAAATTCCAATTAGCCTCGAACTCAATGCATTGAATTTTTTGATTAATACCGAATATACAGAAGAGAGTTCACCTATCCAAAGCAGGATCAACTAGTCGTTAAAATTGGAAGAAGAATGAAGCAAAGCCCTTAATCAAACATATCATAGGTAACAGACTGTCAAAATATATTTTGATTAGAGAACAACCGTAACTAATTTCTAGAAGGGAGAACTGGTGTTACTGTGGAACAAATGCAAGGAGAAATCGTCGATGCATACAAAGTTTGAATCACTCCGGATTGGAATTTGGACCATATATTGTTGAAAATATCATGGGTTTTAACTCTTGTATGCTTCAAGGAATGAAGGGTAAAATAATAATGTTTCCTATCAATGAGAAACATTTGAATCATTTTTTCACCTAAGACTTTCTCATTCTCATTGTACATAGTTTTATTTTTCAATTTGTATATTCTTACTTTGACTCCATATCCCAATGGACAGAAGCACTTGGTAACAAACATTATAGATTCTTGACAACCCACAAGAGGTTATCATCCCATAGTTGAATCCATTTGTTGAGATAAAT
Source organism: Picea glauca (assembly GCA_000966675.3). Classification (NCBI taxonomy): domain Eukaryota; kingdom Viridiplantae; phylum Streptophyta; class Pinopsida; order Pinales; family Pinaceae; genus Picea; species Picea glauca. The sequence continues at coordinate 158,664 of JZKD02S0588484.1, read as the reverse complement.
TTATGCTTCCAAAATGTCCCTCCCCTTTTCTATTTTCCCAACTTCTTTTATCAATTTATTTTCCCTCTTCTATACTTACCCAAATTCCCCTTTTATTTTCTCCCTTCTATTCACCCTTTCTAGTTACTATACTTAGTTGTTTTCCAAAAAAGGTGGGTTCACAAACTCAAGGATCCTCATCTCCTTCCATACACCCATATCATGAGTCCGACCGATCACCATATTTTTATATACTTAACCGTTTATATAGTCATCGGTTCGCTGGTTCAAGCTACTACATTCCAAGTTCCAAGATATCCACTTTTCACCGAGAGATCCATGATATACATGATGACCATCGGACTTATTGCGGGTGCCTAGCTCCTATGTTTTTCACTCCTCTTGTATCCAAGTCCAACCGACCGCTCCCAACACTTAGCCATTTTTCTATCATTTGCAACCACAGGTTCGCAAGTTCCCGTGTTCACAAAATTTCCCAAATCCTAACAGCTCTCATTTTTCCTCGCCACCTTTGCACTCTTCCAAATATTCATTTAGTATGGTTTAATTCTAATAAATCACCATCCAGTTTCGATAAAGATAGTCATTAATAAGCGAAGGGATCAAGGAGATTTCTCATTAAACCACAATAAAGCACGATTTGTGGAAGATTATATTATCACTCTCAAGAACTCATTTCAAATATTGTCTGGATTAAAAGAACATTGTCGTAAACTTATGGAAAAAACATCTCGACAACAGTTTTGTGGAGATACTTTGAATATTTTGGACGTGAGGACCAAAACTTTCAACGGTATAAAGCGTATTCTTACTATTAATCCCCTTTTGTTGAGAAGGAAGTGATATGGAAATATGGAATTTATCATGCAGGCTATGTTCCTAAGATTTTACACTGTAACATCCCCAAAAGTTAATTATTTTTAAGTCTGAAATTGCTTAGGAAATTATTTCCGTTTTTGGTAAATTTGAAATTGGAAATTTTTTGCCATTTATGGAAATTTTGAATTTCAAATTTAGTTAATTGTAACTAATGATTATGACTTTTGGGCAGAGATCTTGTTTGAACCAACTAACTACTTGAATATGACACTTGTATGAAACACAATATTTTATATTTATTGTTGATGAACAAATGGAGCAGCCAGGTTAAAATTAGCTGACCATGACTCCATGAGTGGGGAACATGTTGGAACTACCTCAGGGCTGATTGTTACAAGTGGAAAATCAAGAATTTGGCCATTGGAAGCCCCTAAAAATCAGGGATTTGGAAAGATGCGAAAATTCCCAAAGGGGAAAAAGACCTAGGCACAAATGCTTTTGGCATATGTAGCATGTGAGAGGAGGCAGGACGATGCCTAGTATGCTAAGGAAATGAAATTATCTCTTGTTGTTAAGAACACTACTTGCTGAGTGTGAAGCAAGGAGAAACTGCTGCAACTAAAGGACTATGGTTGATGAGGAGTTATGATTTCTCCTTCATGGATTCATGGTCAGGCTAGGGGGTGAATGGGGCAAGTGAATTGGTTGTTTTGTTCTAAGGTTGGGAGGAACTTGGTTGTTCCATTTGTTGTTCGATAAGTTGTTTAGATATGTCTATCTACTCCTTTGTTCAAATGTTATTTGGAATTATTAGTTGATAGGATTTCATTTGTTTAAATATGAATGAGGTATTCTGTTTTATTAAAGGAATGTAATGAAAGGTAGGATAGACCCTCATGGTTTAATTGTAATTGTTGAGAAAACCCTTCTAAGTATTTTGGTTGGAATGAAAATCAAATGGTGGAAATGTAGCATAAAATATAACTGTGTTAAAAGATTTTTGTTTCATTATATTGTGCTAGAAATCATTTCTAGTTCAGTGCATCATGTACATCTAGTTATTCTATTTTTGCAAGTAAATATGAAGTTAAGTAAACACTATTCTGGAAGTAAACTTGATATTTAAGAAAATTACATATGAATTCTTACAAATATTTATCCTTACGGGTTATCTCTTGATTTTGGACGATTACTGAATTCTGGAAACAATAAATGAAAAATGAGCATTATGTTTTCAACACAAAATAAGTTCTGGAATGAAATACTAGATGTGTGAAAACCCGACATATTTTGAAAACAGAGATTCTGGAACCCTTTAATTCATATACATGTATTATGATAAATTGAAAATTTCCTAGCCTTATTAACAATAACATTTCATTCCAATCTTTATATAAGTTAGACAACAATGAAATAATGTAAAACCAATAGTTCCATTGGCACAATGAATTTTTTGAAAGCATAATAGTACATGAACAACTAAAATGGGAGGATACGCTTCCTAGAACCATATAAGTTCAAAATATCTTCTTCTTTAAAACAATTTTGGTTTAATAGATAACCAGCGTATCAACAAACCTGGAATTAAAATCGCTATTAATCATTGTATTTCATTACAAGTATGAAGGAGAAATGTCCCATGACTCAAATATTATTTAAAATCATTACAAAACCCAAATCAAGATCCGAAATAAAAGTTGTATATAAAAACTTACATAAGGTATGCATTATGGTCTTCCAACAGTGAATATCGTTACAACATTTGGATTCATTGGATTAATAGGAATTGGGACATAAGGTTATATACAACATGATAATTTAGGTTGGAACCTAGAGTTTCATTATTAGAATATGGAACGATAAGTTCTGAGAATGGTGTAAAGGAACTCAAGTAACTTTTGTACCAGAGGATGCCCAGAATATCGAAGCTTTTGGATACTCCAACCATGTAAGGGGACCAAGAAATTTCAATTAGTAACTATCCAATAATAATAGAATTTATTATATGAAACACAAAATTTAATTTCCGGGATGAATTGATTAAAAGAGACAAACACACAAAGTTCGGGATTTTACTTAACTTGGGGCCACAGTACAGGTCCCTTGCCTCTACGCAGTCGACGAATTCATCGACATAATGGAAGGGAGAGGTGGTCCAAAGTCGATCTGATTAGTACCCTCGCAAAAACCAAGGGTCCCATCATTAGGTCGCGATAAACAATTCTTTGAATATATACACCAAAATGAAATCAAAAGAATATTCTAATAATTAAAATCACCAAATAAGTGTAGAACAAAATGTATTCCATAACTTTATAAAGATATAATTCACAATACAATGCTCAAAGATTTAGCACAGAGTTAATACCTATGTTGAATACCCATTTTCAAATGGTAGTTCCTACCCATAACGAATGATAATAACATTATGGAATACCTTAAAACAAGAGTTTCATTATGCTCATATATTGTATGCTACAGCGTATTCCTTAATGACTCGTTCGGGACACATGATACCCACTTTATATTACATATTGAATGGGAAATACAAAAAGTCCATTTAAAACATTTTAGACATAAGAGTCAGCCGGTGGCATGTTAGAATCCATCGAAGGAAAAATGCTTGATAACGTGTTTCCTGAGCATGGGATTCTACCCTATCAGAATTTCTTCTGCACTAATAGTCACGCATGGTCTCACAGGGACTCAAAACTAGGTAACATTACACAAGGGTAAGAGTAATCCATAAAACAAATAGAGGGACAATGAAAAACCCTTAAGCAACTGCAAACACGTAATCCCTCTAAAATGAATGTGCGAGAGTGTAGATGATGGAACAAAGGAGGGGTGTCGAGAAGGTTTTGAAAGGCTTTGGAATCAAACAGTAGTGAAGACTACCTCCCTAGATGTAAGAGTAGTCCAAGGGGTTATGAGAAGAGAAACAACCATAGGAAAACTATTACTAAAAATCATAATAAGAATTCCAATATAAAATATTTCATCCATTGTAACGAAAACCGAGTGTTGCATCCAAATTTGTAAAATTACAGGAGAATCATGAACTTACCAGGTTGTTCGGGTAGGGACGCCTACTTCCACCGGATAAAAATATCCAAGCTACTGATTTCCTCTCGCTGAGAGAAAAAAACACAAAGTTACTTTGGAAACTACAAGAATGATGAAAGAGACCCATCTAACCCTAAAGATCTCTTACTACGCAGAGTAAATGTTGATGGTACGAAGGGAGGCTCTGGCCATGTGATGGGGCAGAGTTGGAGAAACCATATTGGATGAGGGGTTAGGTGATAACCATCATTTTCCGCATGCATAAGGCCTCCATTAATTGTCGGTTTAGAGGCTTAACTCATGTATGACAAGAACCTTTCCTTTCACATTAAAGGAATGCAAAGTAAAGAGAAGTTCGTTCGTGACATGACCAAATTGAAACTGTTAACTCTATCTGCTATCAGTTCAATTAGTACATTATTCAAATGAGATATCATTGAGTTGAGATATCATTTAGTTGAAACATCGTTCAACTTAGGTAGAGTTAAACGAGTTGTTAGGTTGGATTTTTATTAACCAAAACCATTATGTTGATGGTGACTGGAAGATCTTACCCAACCATCAATTATAGGAGATTCGTTCGATGACTTTGGCCATGCAAAGAAATGTTAAATATCTTATGTTAAGCCAACAACATTTCACTAAGGTGTATACTCCCGACCCCATTACATTATGCATGGTATACGAGCTTTATTTCAAAAGTCACATGAGATTTACCCTTGCGCGCAAGTATAGAAGCTTATTTCTTAGGGGACAATTTATGATCATAAGTCCTAAGAATAATATAGTCCTAAGCCTAATATAATATATAGATATATATAAGAATGTTAGAATAACTTTAGGACTGAAGGGAAATGTTAGAATGTGGAGTTTCGTCCACATAGGAACTCTGTTTAATGTGTGCTAGGCTGGGATAGAAATGTCATCCTTGATAATCAGAATATAAGAAAACCTCGCAGAGTTTAACAATGGAGATAAATGCTACCTTATCTTAACTACGAGTGTGTTAAATGAATTGGATTAATGTTCCTTAGAAAAAAAAAATATTGGTAAATTTGAGGTTCATTACATATGGTATTAGAGAAAAGGTTACAACACTTGGACCTTGAGCAGGGCCAAATTATTTACTTAGCATATATTTTCCTGTTTATGAAAAACTAACAAAACAACTACTATTACAAAAAAAAAACACTTTATTTTGTTGTAATCATGACAGCCTGGGATGAAGCAGAAATTAGACTTAGGAAGAATCATGAACAAAGGCCTCCTGAAGATCAGAGGTAGAACAATGATGAAATTTCACCTACCGAAGTTCTGGAAACTATGAGAAATCTCATTGTTGCACTGCAAATTTTCAAAGCGGACAATGAGAAACTGAAAAAGGCACAACAAGAACAACAAGAAATAACTGAATTCCTACTGTGAAGTATAGTGACATAGAAAATCCCAAAGGATGATAACCAGGAAGAAGAGGTCAGTAAAAGGGCCTCCAAGAATTATGGTCCTGAAGCATAAAAAGGGGACAACTCATCTGAAGGTACACCTTCAGCTGAAGATAAAACAAAAACAGGAACAAAAAGAAATAAGTTAGATCACCTTGAGGGAGAGTTTGAGAAAATCAAACCATCTACCTTTGACGAGGAATCTAGAATAGTGGAGGAAGCTAAAGCATGGTTATTAGACATCAAGAATTATTTCCAGATATGCAACTATTCCAACAATATGAAGGTTAGAATTTCCATCTATAATCAGAAAGGGAAGGCCAGCATATGGTGGCAACACTTGAAGTTGGCAAAGGGTCTGAAGGAAAAACAAATGGAATGGTCGGATTTTAAGAAATATTTTAAGAAACATTACCTATATGAAAGTTACTATGAAACAAAAACAAATAATTTTATGAGCTACGACTCGGTCAAATGGATATGGAAGATCTGATAAACAAATTCCTAGAATTACTATGGTTCATGCCTTATATCCAGGAGGAAAGAGTAAAAATCCAGCGGTTCCTAAGTTGTTTACTGCAGTCTTATAAGGACATAATGGAATTTGATAATCCCAAGTCCTTGAGTGAAGTTTTAAGGAAAGCCCGAATGTGTTACGACCAATACAAACAACGGTCAGAACTTACCAAGGCTTGGAAAGACAAGAAGAAAGACCGAATGAACCAGCGGAAGAAGGGATATCAGCCAACTCCTTTTCAGAATGCAACAAAGAGTTTTCCCATAAAAGAATTTCACTCGAATAATCAGAACACCCAAGGAGGTGGTAAACCATTAAATCTGGGAACAAAAAATTTGGGGATAGTGCCCGTGAACCGTTAAAATGTTGGGAATGTGGGGAACCTCACTTAAGGATGAACTTTCCATGTTTGACTTTAGCAGCCAGAACTACGGTTCACAACCTACAGGAAGCCTCTACATTGGGAGATGTGGGAAGAAGCTTACATCGGATCAATGTAGTCGTGGATGGCCGACAAGATGACCACCAGTCCTCTGTGGTGGAAATTGAAGGTAAAATTAATAACACTCGTATTTTTGTTTTAATTGATCCTGGAGCTACGTTGTGTTATATCACTCTTGGTATAGTGGATTCAAATAAACTTAATAAAACAAGACATAAAAAATATTGGCTGGTAGCACTAGCAACAAGAGTAAAAAGAAAAGTGGTTGATTTTATTTCTGAGTATGTGTTCAGTTTAGGTGGTCAAAACATAAATACAAATCTGAATGTATTACCGTTAGGATCTTATGATGTAATTATCAGAATGGATTGGTTAGAAAAGCATAAAGCAGTGTTAGATTGTTATGAAAAAACACTCAAGTATAAAGACAAAAATGACACTGCTAGGACAGTTCAAGGTGTACAAAAACCAATCTCAGTTAGGAAGGTTTCTGCAATGAAATTTAAGAAATGCATGAGAAAGGGTTGTGAGGTTTATGCCATTCCAATTAACAAACCTATTAGAAAAGGAAAATAAATCCATCTTGGAGGATTTTGTCGTTTTTCATGATTTCAGAGATGTGTTTGTTAACGAGATACCTGAATTACCCCCAAGGAGGCAGATAGAATTTTCTATCGACTTACTACCTAGTTTAGCAACTATATCTTAAGCACCCTACCGAATGTGTTTACTGGAGTTAACATGATTAAAAATTAAACTGCAAGAATTATTGGACAAAGAATATATCAGACCAAGTGTTTGACCATGGGGAGCACCAGTCCTCTTTGTGAAAATGAAAGACATAACTCTGAGATTATGCATCAATTACGAACAATTAAACAAAATGACTATTAAGAAAAAGTACCCCTTGATCAAGTATGGATAAATTATCTATTTGATCAAGTAGGTGGGGCAAAGTTTTTCTTGAAATTAGATTTACAATCTTATTATCACTAGGTTAGGATAAAATATGAGGACATAAGTAAAACAACATTATGAAGGATATATGGACATTACAAATTTGTTTTTATACCTTTTGGACTCACTAACGCACCAACCACATTTATGTGTTTAATTAACAGTATTTTCAGTAGGTACTTGGACAAGTTTGTGTTGGTATTTATTAAAGATATTCTAGTATATTCTAAAACAAAAGAAGAACATGAATATCACTTAAGGATAGTTCTGCACACTTTAAGGAAGCACAAAATGTATGCTAAATTCTATAAGTGTGACTTTTATTATAATAAAATACAATACCTAGGACATGTGATATCTGCAGAAGGCATTGTAGTCGATCCTGAGAAAATAAGAGCCATCATGAAATGGTTGATTCCTAAGGACGTAGCAGACATCCAGTCATTCATGGGAATCACTGAATATTACCCTAGATTTATAGAGGGATTTTCCGAGACTGCATATCCTATCACATCATTACAAAAGACGGGAACCAAGTTTAACTAGTCACAAAAATGCCAAGACAATTTTAATAAGTTAAAGGAATTGATAACAACCACACCCATTTTAAAGGTAGCAGATCCAGACAAAGACCTCACCGTCTATGTAGATGTGAGTAAAGAAGGACTAGGTGGTGTTCTAACTCAATAAGGGTATGTTATTTTTTATGAGTCCCGAAAACTAAAGGAAAATGAATGAAACTACGTCACTCATGAATTAGAGATGGCACCTGTAATACACGCCTTAAAGATGTGGTGGAACTACATAATGGGCATAAAATTTATGTTATTGCCAAATAACAATGGTGTGGAATTTTTGTTTAGTCAGTCAGACCTTAATGCAAGGCAAGCAAGATGGATAGACTTCTTGAGAAAATTTGACATCGAGGTAAGACATATCAAGGGTAAGGAAAACAAAGTGGTTGATGCTTTAAGAAAAAGAGTTCTTGGATTGTTTGAAATAAACATTAGTAGGGAATAAAGTGATCTTGAGCAGAGGATAAAGGATGCAGGTAATAACAACGAAAATTACAGTAAAACAATGACATAATTACATAACACTACAAAAAATTTAGACAAAACATATCTGAGTTTGGACAGAAATGGTCTACTACGATTTTAAAATAGAATATACTTACCAAATTCGGCAGAGTTAAATTTAACAGTTTTGTATGAGGTGCACAAGAAACCATATTCTGGTCATCCGGGATACCAGAAAAGGATAAAAACACTAAGAAAGTTATTTTATTGGACTAATATGAAGGGAGAAACAACAAAATACTTATCTAAGTGTAAATATTGTCAGTAGGTAAAAGCCAAACACCAACATCCAGCTGACCTGTTGCAACCTTTAACTATGCTGGAATGGAAATGGGAGACTACATCGCTGGACTTTATTAAAATTTTTCCTAGAACTCGGAAACATAATGATTCAATTATGGTGGTAATCGATAAACTTAGTAAGTCTACACACTTTATTCCTGTAAAGTCTACTTTTAAATCCATTAACAACATTGAAATATTCATGAAAGAAATTTTTAGACTGCATGGTATTCCTAAAATGGTGATTTCAGATAGAGACGTAAAATTTGCATCTGCTTTTTGAAAGGTTAAATACTAACTTGAATTTTAACACAAGTTACCAGCCACAAATAGGTGGGAAAACTAAACGAACAAGCCAAATTGTAGAATATATGCTCCGCATGTACATAAGAACAAAACCAAGAAAGTGGGAAGACTACTTGCACTTGGTGGAATTTTCATACAACAATGGGTACCAAACTTCGGCTAAGATGAGCCCTTTCAAAGTGTTGTATGACAAAAAGTGTACAAATTCGATTAGCTTGGATAACCGAGTTGAATGACTCATGGTAGGACCAAAGATGCTCTAGGAAATGGAGAGCATGGTATGAAAAGTACAACAGAACTTAAAAGAGGTGTAGGACAGACAAAAAATTTATGCAGACCAAAAAAGAAGACACCTAGAATTTCAAGTGGGAGACCACGCCTATTTAAAATTCAAGGCCCGAAAAATTTGAGTAAAGCTAGGGAACTGTGCCAAGTTGGCACCTAGATTTTGTGGCCCTTTCGAGATATTAGCTCGAATTGGACCCGTAGCATACCAACTTCCACTTCCTGCCAATCTAAAAATTCATAATGTATTTCATGTTTCTTTATTAAACAATTATATTCATGATCCTACTCATATGATCGATTGGAACATGGTGCAGGTGGAACTGGAAGGAGAGTTCAAAGAGAAACCTCTACTCATTATGGACTGGAGAGAAATAACACTTCGAAACAGATTTGTCGCCCAGGTAAAACTGCAATGGAAGCACTTTAGCCCTGAGGAGGTCACTTGGGAGTTGGAGGGAAATTTGCAGAAATCTCATCCAACCCTGTTTCAAGAAAGAAATGAACAATGATGACAATGTTTTATTGAAAGGGGAAAGGATGTAACATCCCCAAAAATAAATTATTTTTAAGTTTGAAATTTCTTAGGAAATTATTTTTCGTTTTTGGTAAATTTGAAATTGGAAAAATTTTGCCATTTATGGCAATTTCAAATTTCAAATTTAGTTAATTGTAATTAATCATTATGATTGTTGGGTAGAGATCTAATTTGACCCAACTAACTACTTAACTATGACAGTTGTATGAAACAAAATATTTTATATTTATTTTTGATGAACAAATGGAGCAGCCAGGTTAAAATCAGTTGACCATGACTCCATGAGTGGGGAACATGTTGGAGCTACCTCAAGGATGATTGTTACAAGTGGAAAATCAGGAACTTTTCCATTGGCAACCCCTGAAAATCAAGGATTTGGAAATTTGTGAAAATTCCCAAAGGGGAAAAATACCTAGGCACAAATGCTCTTGGCATATATAACATATGAGAGGAGGCAGGACACTGCCTAGTATGCTAAGGAAAGGAAAATATCTCTTGTTGTTATGAAAACTACTTTTTGAGTGTGAGGCAAGGAGAAATCGCTGCAAATGAAGGAATATTACTAAGGAGGACTTCTGATTTCTCCCTCATGTATTCATGGTTAGGCTAGGGGGTGAACGGGGCAAGTGAATTGGTTGTTTTGTTCTAAGGTTGGGAGGAACCTGGTTGTTCCATTTGTTGTTCAACAAGTTGTTCATATATGTCTATCTACTCCTTCTTTGTTCAAATGTTATTTTGAATTATTGGTTAATAGGATTTCATCTGTTTAAATATGAATGAGGTATTATGTTTTATTAAAGGAATGTAATGAAAGGTAGGATAGACCCTCACAGTTTAACTGTAACTGTTGAGCAAACCCTTCTAAGTATTTTGGCTGGAATGAAAATCAAATGGTGGAAATGTATCAGAAAATATAGTTGTGTTAAAATATTTTTGTTTCATTATATTGTGCTAGAAATCATTTCCAGTTCAGTGCATCATGTACATCTAGTTATTCTATTTTTGCAATTAAATATGAAGTTAAGTAAACACTATTCTGGAATTAAACTTGAGATTTAAGAACATTACATATGAATGCTTACAAATATTTATCCCTATGGGTTATGTCTTGATTTTGGACAATTTAACCTATCAAATTAAACTACTATTGTAGATGATTGTATACAATAGAGGATAATTGTGCATGCAGATATATATGTGTGTGTGTGTGTGTGTGTGTGTGTGTGTGTGTGTGGAAAGATAACCATATGAATTACAAGACTCACTTTAAAAGCCCAAATTTTGTGTATCCCTAGATAGTAATGATATAATGGAAGACGAATAGTCGAACTGGCCATATACTAAATTTTGGAAACAATAAATGAAAAACGAACATTATATTTTCAACACAAAATAAGTTCTGGAATGAAATACTAGATGCGTGAAAGCTCGACGAATTTCGAAAACAGAGATTCTAGAACCCTTTAATTTATATACACATATTATGATAAATTCAAAATTTCCTAGCCTTATTAACAATAACAATTCATTCCAATCTCTATATAAGTTAGACAACAATGGAATAAAAGAAAACCAATAGTTCCATTAGCACAACATAGTTTCTGAAAGAATAATAGTACATGAACAACTAAAATGGGAGGATACGCTTCCTGGAAGCATATAAGTTGAAAATATTTTCTTCATTAAATTTTTTTAGGTTCAATAGATAACCAACGTATTGACAAACTTGGAATTAAAATTGTTATTAATCATTGTATTTCATTACAATTATGCAGGAGAAAAGTCTCGTGACTCAAATATTATTTAAACTCATTATACAACCCAAATCAAGATCTGAAATCAAAGTTGTATCTAAAAACATATGCAAGGCATGCGTTATGGTCTTCCAACATTGAATATCGTTACAACATTCATTGGATTAACAGGAATTGGGACAAAATTTTATATACAACACGATAATCTAGGTTGAAACCTAGAGTTTCGTTGTTAAAATATGGAACGATAAGTTCTGATAACGATGTAAAGGAACCCGAGTACCTTTTGTATGAGAGCATGCCTAGAATCCCAAAGCATTCAGATACTCCAACCCTATAATGGGACCAAAACATTTCAATTAGTAACTATCCAGGAATAATATAATTTCTTATATGAAACAAAAAATTTAATTTCCTGGATGAATTGATTAAAAGAGCCAAACACACAAAGTTTGGTATTTCACTTAACTTAGGGCCACAGTACAGGTCTCCTTGTCTCTACGTAGTCAATGAAGTCATCCATGGAATGGAAGGGAGAGGTCGGCCAGATTCAACATGATGGGTACCCTCACAAAAACCAAGGGTCCGATCATTAGGTCGCGATAACAAATTCTTTGAATATATACACTAGAAGGAAATCAAGAGAATCTTATAATAATTAAAATGACCAAATAAGTGCAGAACAAAATGTATTCCATAACTTTATAAAGATATAATTCACAAGGAAATTCTCAAAGATTTAGCACAGGGTTAATACCTATGCCGAATACCCTTTTTCGAATGGTAGTTCCCACCCATAACGAATGATAATAATAGTATGGAATACCTTAAACTAAGAGTTGCCTTAGGCTCATATATTTTATGCTATAGGGTATTCCTTAATGAATCGTTCGGAACACAGGATACCCACTTTATATTACATACTGAATGGGAAATACATAAACTCCTTTTAAAACATTTCAGTCGTAAGAGTTAGCTGGTGGCCTGTTAGAATCCACCGAAGGAAAAACACTTGATAACGTGTTTTCTCAGCATGGGATTCTACCCTATCAAAATTTCATCTAGACTAATACTCCTGTGTGGTTTCACAGGGACTCGAAACTAGGTGCCAGTACATAAGGGTAAGAGTAATCCATAAAATGAATAGAGGGACCATGAAAAACCCTTAAGCAAGAGCAAACACGTAACCCTACTAAAATGACTGTGCGAGAGTGTAGATGCTAGAACAAAGGAGGTGTGTCGAGAAGGTTTCGAAAGGATTTGGAATCAAACACCAGTGAAGACTACCTCCCTAGAAGCAAGAGTAGTCCAGGGGGTTACGAGAAGAGAAACAACCGTAGGAAAACTATTACTAAAAATCATAATAAGAATTCCAATATAAAATGTTTCTTCCACTATAGATAAAACCGAGTGTTCCATCCAGCTTTGTAAAATTACAAGAGCATTGTGAACTTACTAGGGTTTTCAGGTAGGGATGCCTGCTTCCACTAGATAAAAATATCCAAGCTACTGATTTCCTCTCACTGAGAAAAAAAAAAAGCAGAGTTACTTTGGAAACTACACGAATGACGAAAGGGACCCATCTAACCCTAATGGGCTCTTACTGTGTAGAGTAAATGTTGATGGTACAAAGGGAGGCTCTGGCCATGTGATGGGGTAGAGTTGGCATGACCATATTGGATGAGGGGTCAAGTGATAACCATCATTTCTCTCATGCATAGGACTTCCATTAATGGTCGGTTTAGAGGCTTAAATCATGTTTGACAATAACCTTTCCTTTCACATTAAAGAAATACGAAGTAAAGAGCAATTCCTTCATGACACAACCAACTGGAAACTGTTAACTCTAACTGCTATCAGTTCAATTAGTACATCGTTCAAATGAGATATCGTTTAGTTGAGATATTGTTCAGTTGAAACATCGTTCAACTTAGTTAGAGTTAAATGAGTTGTTAGGGTGGAGTTTTATTAACCACAACCTTTATGTCGATGGTGACTGGAAGATATTTACCAAACCATTAATTACACGAGATTTGTTCGATGACTTTGGCCATGCTAAGAAATGTTAAATATCTTATGTTAAGCCAACAACATTTCACTAAGGTGTATACTACCGACCCCATTACGTTATGCATGGTATATGCACTTTATTTAGAAATTCAGATGAGATTTACCCTTGCATGCAAGTATAGAAGCTTATTGCATAGGGGTGAGTTTAGGATCATAAGTCCTAAGCCTAATATAGTCCTAAGACTAATATAATATATAGATATATATATGAATGTTAGAATAACGTTAGGACTGAAGGGAAATGTTAGAATGTGGAGTTTTGTCCACTTAGGAACTCTATTCAATGTGTGTTAGGCTGGGATAGAAATGTCATCATTGATAATCAAAATATAAGAAAAACTCGCAGAGTTTAACAATGGAGATAAATGCTACCTTCTCTTAACTACGAGTCTGTTAAATGAATTGGAGATTAATGTTCCTTAGAGAAAAACAAATTTATTGGTAAATTTGAGGTTCATTACATCGACTCCAAGGAATTGGTCGCCTGGTGCACTGAGAAATATATACCAAGTCAGTGGATTGTTCAACTTGAAGTCCATTCTACCATCTCTCTTTCACTTCAATTGTTCTATAAATTGTTGAAGCTCCTCAAGCCAACACTTACTTTCAAAGGAGAGGATTGCAGGGATTCCTTGAAAAAGAATGACAACATTTTTGAACTCTTACCTGAGTTCTTGGAGATTCTCGCGACCATCCCTGAAGATATTACCAGATTGTAGGTCAATTCATTCAAAAACCCATTTTGGGAAATTGCTTAGTTATTCACTAGGTGACAGGCCAAGAAAATACTGCCAGCATTTCCCATATGATTATTTATATATTTTATTTTATTATCATGGAGCAATCCATTTTCAATTGGGGAAAACCAATTTCCATTTAAATATCTTCCCTATTTTCATAGTACAAAAAGGATAAGAAGATCTGTATAGATTCTTATTTGGTGTTTGTGATAGCATGTTGTTGTCAATTTCCTAAACTATCTATCTGTAAGAAGGTAAACTATGAATTTAACCCAATTACTTTCTGGTACCAAGCGTTGTCAAGACACAAAGATTCTTTTCATTTATATGAATTTTTCAATGATTTTTTCTCAGTTTTTAAAGGATTGTTGTTTGAAAAAGATAGCACAAGAATAACTGACCATGAACTAAATTCATGGATAAAAAGGGGATGTTGGAGCAAATCAAGAATTACAATGTTATCAGGATTTTCGTTTCTAAATAAAATCCCTCCTTTCTTCCATGCCATATATCTGATAGAATGTTTATTACAGAAGTCACAAGAAAAAATAATTTTTGTTTTCACTCTTTTCATGCGAAACAAAAAAAAAATTCATACCCTTACCTTAGAAAATTGGGGATTTATATTCAAACATATGAAGAAAATTGATGTATTTGCAAACCACTTCCACAATATGAATCTCAAATATGATGAAAAGATGAAAGGGTTTGAACCTAATGGAATGATTTTGGAACATATTCTAGCAATGGGATTCAACAATTCATATATCCATAATGTTCTAGGAGAAGAATAAGATAATAAATTAGGTTCTCCTACTCACAATGTTGGCGACTTGGAGACGATACTCAGTACCAATGAATTTTACAAATAGAAAGGAAAGGGTCCCAATGGGAAGAGTTCTTAGTCCCCAACTGTTACTCCTAAGACTACAAAATCTCTAATTAGTGATCCAACGGCCCGCGCATATAGAAAAGTGATCAATATTAGTTCAGGGAGAGTAGGAGAAAAGAATCCCCCTCCGAGAAAAATTGAAAGCTCGCACAAACTTCCTTTGAGCAAAAAGAGGAAAAATGTAGTGCAAGAGGAAAAAGACCAGTGCATAAAGAGTGATATCAATAGATTCTCCCTCAAATATATGGAACTTGAAGAAGACATAGAGAAATTTTTTCCCAACATTAATCAACCAAGAAGCACAACCCAAAAAAATCCGTCATTGGAAATTATTGATAATGAGACCTTTGATGAAGAAGAGTCATTTGCATTCTAGAGCATTGTCTTTGACAACAAATCTAATAAATTGATTATTGAAGGAAGTGATGTCAAGAATAAGAAAGGGGAATCTCATTTAGAGTTTTACCTAAGAAATATGTAGCTTGTCCATATTTCTAAAGTTCACAGAGAAATCGGGGATGCTCTGGACGACTCCATTGGTGGTCTTGAAGCGGAAAACATGAAATTGAAACAAAGGATCAACGAATTGGAATACACCTTAATTCCTCTTCCACTTCTTTTGAGTCGACTGGTTGCTAAATTAAAAGGATCCTTGAGCCTACTTGCATCACCCAGGAGCTATGTGAAGAAAAAAATTAAGAAAATAATGGCGTTGAACATAGAGGATTGGGATATTTTGAATAACATTGTTTCTTTTGGATCAAGGGTGCATGACTTCCATGATTATTTACAACCCGACCCCAATAATGAAGAATGTTTTTACCTTGATATCATGGCACCATTTTGAATCAAAGGTTCCAATATGAAAAAGCTAAGGAGAAGAGAGGAGGATATCCCCTCGCCAAGTCTGATAAAGAAGTTGAATGCATTCTGGAAAGAAAAGATTAAAAAAATGAATAATATTGTTCAAGCGTGAAACCAAGCTATATCAAGGAAGGAATAATTATTCAAAATTCTCACAGAGGTGGATCTATCTGGAAGCACTAACGAAGTTCAAGACCCCAGATTAATCCTCTACTCGTTGTTCATAACAAAACAACAATTTGATGAACAAGTTGATATTTTTAAAGGCTTGTCATTTGAAACGTTCTATGGTATTCTTGAATATGATAAGGAATACAAAGATAATTGGCTAGTGGAATACTCCGTGAAAAATCAGGACATTAAAGAAGAATTAAATGGAATTTCCATTTATCTGAGGGACTTGGAGGGTGATTTGTTCAACTAACAAATCTAGCATGAAATCAATGTGGCACCAATGAAAAGGTATATCGAATAATGGTTCAAGAAAGATATCGATAAACTAACTAATGAGGGGAAAGAAAAAGTTGAGACATTTCCTTTAACCTTTGATGAGAAAAATAAAAGTACATCCGCAATAAAGTGAAAAGAAGGAGAGACCATCATAGTAAGTTTATGTTGATCACATCCTTTTTTTTATTTATCAAGTCCTTCATCTGGTTATTTAGTCTCTTTCACTAGAAAGGTTTAACCGAAGACTGGTAACTCCTCTTTCTTCTACCAGGCCTTGTTTTTCTTCTACTTCCCATCGTCTTCCTTCTAAGAGATTATTTCTTGTATTTATTTTCTTTATGGCCCACGGGAGACCTGATCCTAGTCTTTAAGAAAAACACATTTTAAATTTCAAAGAATATGTAACATACTATATATTTTTTAGAAATTTCAAGAGAGTTATTTTGGGAATAATATCAACTTTGCTTTGTAACCCTATTTTCATAATATAACGTATTTGAGGTTGATCTATCATTATCTTTATTTGAACTTCCTATGTTTCCACTCCGTTAAAGTTCTCTTATGCATGTAGATCATCTTCTTTTTATTTTTTTGTGATCAGAAACATTTATCTTAAACTATGATGGATGTGAGGAAATTTTGCTTATTTTCTTTAAATGTGTGAAGTGTTTGATTCCTCGTCCTTTCTCAGGAACTTTCTTTAAAAAGAAAAAAAAAATTATTTTATATTTCATGCAATCTTTTATTTCTTTGATTACCATGACAGACTTATGCAAAGTCGCATATTCTGATTATTTAGAATCCTTAGAAAATCTAAAATTAAATAGGAGAACCGCCTCTTTAAAAACATGGGAGGATTTACATCCTCGTGAGGTTGTCATTTCAGTACGGACGGATTCAGGCATCAACAAGTACGTCTCTTAGAATGCTATTTTGTTTATATTACTTATATGAATGTTCCTATGATATCTAATCAACTAATTGATACATTGGATAATAATGTATTAGAATTGTATATTTCCCA
>JZKD02S0588484.1:89487-139500 GCA_000966675.3 Picea glauca | reverse complement strand
CTTTACGCCCTAGCAAGTTGTAAGAACTATAATTTTTATCAAGATATCTTCCAGTAATACAAAGAGATGTTTCACAGGATTCCTGCGTGTTAACTGTTGGTGAAGTTTTTCTCTTTCTTCGTTGAATATTTATCTTTCTTAGTTATCAACATGTTTTCTGATCTGATCATTTAAAGGGAGTTAAAGTTGTAGAATTTACCTTTGTGTACTCTGTTTCTGAGATTTTAAAGATCTAAATGTTTATCTTTTGATTTTACAATAAAGAAATTCTTAATTTATTCTTTATTTTAATTGACAATCTCGCCTTTTCTGCTATCCATCACTTTATTTTTAAAGAATCCAATAGTTTCATTATCCTTCTCTATGAAGAGAATATTTATATTTGTTCTTTGATCTCTATCTTTATAAAACAAACCCCATAGCCCAATGGAGGCGTAAACCCTATTCTAGACAACTTACAAAAACAAACAACCCAATCTCATTTAATCTAACTAGCCTAATATCTGAAAACTAAAACAAGCTTAAATATTACATAGAGATCCCTCTTTGAAACTGGTAGGGCTAGATCCCAGTTTCGAAGTGGTTGGATAAATTTTCCTCTGGTAAATTTCTTTTTCCCTCGACAACCTTTGGGAATTTACAGAGTGTTAACATAGTGGCGACCATACTAGGGAATGAACAATCTTTCAATCCTGTGATTTCTTTTCGTTAGACAAAGAAAACCTTATTTATGAACAAGTCATAAAATCCAAACATATAATGAGATAATGTTCATAGGTTTTTAAAGTTTGTATATAATTAGTTTAAGATTCTCTTATAAATAAAAACAAAATAAAAATTATAATTCTAGCTCCCAAAAGAGTTTTTACCAGATCTCATCCAGACCCAGAACCTGTAGTAGTAATAGACAATCTCAAAAAATTACTCAGGAAGAAAAACACTGTAGAGGTTTCTGGGAGTCATAGTACACTTCTAAGGTCCCCTTCTCTCCCAAAGAAGTTAATTTCTCTTCAAGATATCAAGTTTGATATATCTTTTTAACAAAAACTTTTCAGGAAAAATTATGACAGTTTTGTCAGTGAAATAGTTTTAGATCAAACCGTCTTTCAACCTAGGACCCCTGAAATACTCTCTCCCAGAGCTGAAGTTGATCAATGTTTTTTCCCCGAATATGATAAGTTTGAATACCTAGTTGTGAATATTTCTCAAGACTTAGACAAACTCTACCTCCAACATTCAATCGAACTTCTTGTTTTAACTATTGCAACAGTTTATGTTAAACCTAAACTAGGTCATTCAATTCCTCCCAACCCTTTATCTTCTACCATTTCAGTCGCTACCTCTCCTATCACACAGGTTGTGGTTCAAACCCCTCCACCAATCATGGCAGCAAGATATGATCCATTGGTGTTGGTTTCCCCTTTACATGACATGCCTCAAGATTATCAAACCAAGCTCCCTCAATTTGATAGTACTGGTACTCTAAATGCACAACAACATGTTGACAAAATGAATGATTATTTTGATTTACAAGAAGTGGATGAAGATAATGTACAGATGAGACTATTTGCATAGAGTTTGACTTGAGATGTAAAAAAGTGGTTCAAGGACTTACCTGTTGCTACCATAACTGAAATTTTTGTTTTTCATCGAGCTTTCCTTGATAGGTGGGAGGTGAAGAAAAATCCTCTCCAGATCCTGTCAGAATATGAGAACATCAGACGAACCCAAGGAGGGACAGTGCAAGATTTTTGCACTTGTTTCAACAATATGTACAATGCAATTCCAACTAATATCAAACCACCACAAGGTTTGGCATTAAAAAAATTCCCTGATGGATTTGACGCAGATATGTCTTATCAGCTAAGAGAGAAATGTTGAAAATCTGGAAGACATGCAAAAAATTGTTGCCAGTGTAGAGGAAAATATTTTGGCCGGAAGGGATAGGCGGAAAACAAAAAGGAGAGTCAGTATCAAAGAAGAGCCTTCTACTTCCTCATCAGACGCCAAACTAGATTCTCTAGCCAGATGTATGGAGAAAATGATGGAGAGCCTCACTATAACTGACAGAAAACCACCTAGGGAGAACCAAGCCGCTCCTCAAATTTGAAACCCAAACCTCAGAAGAAATACACCCCAGATTAGGCAAAGATATCCTAGAGATCAAAGAGAGAAAAGGGGGCCTGATCAATAGATCAAACCTCCCCTCTAAGAGAATTACATCGATGATGGGGAGGAGGAAATCGAGGAGTTTGATGACACTCATATAAACCTAATGGGTGATCATGATCACAATCATGAATCCATTTTCCTCGCCCAGGAAGAGCATGAGATGTTCCTTCTTTCACAAACAAAGGTAAATGAAGAAGCTGAGGAATCATAACAACAGGCCTTTGAGAACGCTATAATGGAGGTTCAAAAACAGTATAACCTAAGGAGAAAGAATACAAATGAGTACTCTCTGAAAAAGGCTGTTGAAAATAAGAAAGCCTCAAAAAACCTTCCCAAGAAAGTCCCTGGGAGAAACAAGGCTAGACCTCATACACAAAAAGCTCCAGAAATACTACAAAGAGAAAATCAAACTGAAGTTTCATCAATCATTCAACCAAGTGCACCCGACCATATAATTCTGATAGATAAACCAGAAGTACATACCTTAAGCAAACTATCCACTGCATTCAGCCTTGAAGGGGAACTAGCTAAATTAAAAATTCCCATTCCCCTCTCCAAGCTGATGAACAAGAACACTTACAGGTCTCAGGTGATTAAAGATTTAAGAATTGAACCCGAGATAGGTACTAAGGCTTTGAATGTTGGATCGGTAAATCACTCAGACACAGTAAATATTGCTAATGACCGACCAGAGCTCTTGTTTGGTCTTGAAGTTGATGGTCAAACTAATAATGGTGTCATGCCCCCTTTTTACATCAGCCTAAACATCCACAATCTCATATTACACAATTATATGTTGGATTTGGGTGCTTCTCACAACCTGATGCCCAAATCCATGATGGAAAATTTGGGGCTTGAGGTCACTAGATCCTACAAAGATTTTCATTCTTTCGATTCCAGCAAGGTTAAATGTATAGGCCTGATCAAAGACTTATGCATTACATTAGTTCAAATCCCAACAAAGAGTATGGTAATGGATATAGTAGTTGTAGATATTCCCCCAAAATACAGTATGTTACTGTCAACATCATGGGGGGCTAAGCTGAAAGGAACACTGCAGCTAGATATGTCCTATGCCACCATCTCGATATTCAGACAACAAAGGAGACTATATAGATAAACCTTGATGAAGTATATGGTCAATAGTCAGGAAAATCCAGATAACTATCCATTGTACTCTGCACACTCTGATCTAGAATTTTTCATTCTATACAATCATGGTGATGTGGAAGAACAAATTGCTCAGCTGGAAGATGATACACATGATTTGAAAGAAAGTAAAGCAATCATTGAGGCAAGAAGGGTGGAAATGGTAGAGAGGGAGGAATTGCCAGTGGACTTTTGGAGCATGGATTTCGATGGTGCTGTGAGTAAATAAGGATATACAGATGGATTTTGGTTGCATAATCACAGATCGAGGTATTCTGAGAGTCATTCTTACAAACTAAATTTTGAATGCACTAATAATGTAGCTAAGTACGAGGCTTTGATGCTCGGCCTGAAACTACTAAAGAAGGTTGGTGCCAAACAGATCATGGTAAGGGGTGATTTTGAACTGATTATCAAGAAAATCAAAGGTGAGTATGCAACTAAACACCCCAGACTTAGGGCTTATAGGAATGTTGTTTTGGATTCTTTTCAATGCTTTACTAAAATCGACTTGCAGGTGATGCCTAGAGGACAAAACATACTGGCACATGGGCTGACTGCGTCAACATATACCTGTAAAATTCCTTTTCGTCCCACACACAAGTACATGGTGGAGGTGAAGTGCAGACCAACCGTTCCTGACAACATCAGATACTGGTAGGTATTTGGAAATGACGATCAAATTGAAGACTTCCTACCGTGTAAGAATGATTTCGAATGTACAAACATAGATTTAGAAAATGATGACGAGATTGTAAATAAATCTGTTTCTGAAAGTGGTAGTGTAAATAACATAGATTCCAAAGAGTTCAATGAAAGTAAAGTAGATGCAGATGAATTGAATGAAAATGAGATAGATTCTAGTATTCTACAGTTGAAAAGTAATGTGTTACCTAGAGGTCTAGTTCTGCTAGAAGACTTGTTCGATTTTAACGATGTAGAAAAAAATAAAATTGAAGCTTGCGGTAAAGAGGTCAAAGAATGAAACATAGGAACAGAAGAAAAACCCAAGATGATAAACTCTCCAAATATCTACCCCCTGAGAAAAAATGCAGGTACATTGAAATTTTTAAGGAATATGTGAATGTTTTTGCCTGGGGTTATGAAGACTTAAAATGATACGACACAAGTATCATACAACATCAGATTCCTATAAAAGAAGAACACAAACCTTTCAGGAAAAAACTTAGGAGAATAAATCCCAAGTTACTTCCCCTGATAGAGAAATAAATCAAAAAGATGTATGATGCTAAAATCATGGTTCCGCTAAGATTTTCCAAATGGGTTTCTAATCTGGTTTGGACCAGAAATAAAATTGGAGAAATCAGGCTTTGCATTGATTTCTGAAAATTGAACAAGGTCTCCCTAAAAGACAATTACCCATTGCCCAAAATGGACCACATATTACAAAAGGTAGTTGGAGCCAGGAAAATTTCCTTACTAGATGGTTTCTCATGCTATAATTAGGTTCTCGTCCACCCAGATGACCAGGAGAAAAGAAATTTTACCACACCTTGGGGAACCTGCATGTATGTGAAGATACCTTTTGGTTTGATGAATACTGGGGCCACCTTCCAAAGAGCAATGGACATTGATTTTGTGTATGATCTTGGCATATTTATAATCATTTATTTGGACGACATAATTGTTTTCTCCCAATTTGACGAAGAACACTTATAGCATCTCAGACGAGTTTTTGAGAAGTGAAGAAAATTTGGGATTTCTTTGAATCCTAAGAAAAGCCTTTTCGGGTTAGAAGAAGGAAAACTATTGGGACACATAATCTCTAAGTACAGAATAAAAATAGATCCCAACAGAATAGAGGCCATCCAAAAACTGGAACACCCTAGGAATATTAAAGAGCTACAATCTTTCATTGGAAAAATAAACTTTCTAAGGAGATTCAAACCCAAACTGGACGAACTTCTCAAGAACATCACCAATATGTTGAAAAAGGAAAAAAAACAAATGGAACACTGAATCCAAGTAGTCTTTTGAACAGGTTAAGCATGCACTCACACAAGCTCCAGTGTTGATTAGTCCAGACTTTATCACATATTTTTACCTTTTCTCTTTTGCATCCGAACACACCATCGCAAAAATACTACTGCAGAAAAACAACGAAGGGTATGAACAACCCATAGCCTTTTTCAGTAAATCTTTGAGAGATGCTACATTAAATTATAAAATAATGGAGAAACAAGATTTTTCCTTGGTGAAAGCCATAAAATACTTCAGAGTCTATATTCTTCATTCCCATACCATTTCCTATGTTCCAAATGCAGTGGTAAAGGATATTATGACTCAGGATAATCCGGATGGTAGAAGAGGAAAGTGGATTGTTGTTATTCTAGAATACGATTTAGAGATTAAGCCTACTAAACTGATCAAAGGTCAAGGTCTAGCAAAGTTGATGGATGAATCTAATTTCAATGCTCTAGCTATTAATTCTTAGCTGCAGTTGATGAGCAGGGAGAGCAGGTGACTCCAAGCATGAAGGAGGTATTTCTAGACTCTCCATGGTATGCAGACCTGATATTTGTCTTGCTCAAATTACAAGCTCTCCCTAGTCTGACTAAAACCAAAGCGAGGTTTTTGAAATTAAAAGAATTAAAATTTTGTATTCTAGAAGGTAATCCTTATTGGAAATATCCTGGAGGTATTTTATTAAATTTCTTATTAAAAGACGAAGATGACAAGGTTTTACAATATTTTCATGTAGGAGAGTGTGGTGGGCATCTGAGTTGGAAGAATACAACAAATAAGATCCTCAGAGATGGATTCTACTGGCCCACATTATTCATAGATGTACATTGAAAAGCCACCTTGTGCTATAAATGTCAAGTGTTTGAAGGTAAAAATAAGCTCCTTCCCTTGCCTCTCAAACCCATATCTGTTGAATCTCCTTTCCAACAATGGGGTTAAGACTTCATCGGAGAGATGCACCCTCCTTCTTCTGGCCAACACAAGTGGATTCTCACTGCCATTGACTATTTTACGAAATGGATCAAAGTTGTACCATACAGGCAAGCTATTGATTATGTTATCATGAAATTTCTAGAACATCATATTTTGTCTCGTTTTGGATGCCCTAGAAAAATTATAGCTGACAATGCAGTAGCCTTCCGGTCCAAAAATCTCATAGATTTTTGTAGCCAGTATCACATTACGTTGGGACATTCCATAGCTTATTACCCTCAGGGAAATGGGTTGACTGAGTCTTCCAATAAAACCCTGGTGAATATCATTAAGAAGACACTGCAAGAAAATAAGAAGTCATGGCATAATAAGTTGGTTTTCGCGCTTTGGGATGACAGACTAACCACTAAGGGGTCAATTGGTATGTCTCCATACTAGTTTGTCTATGGTACTGAAGCCATTTTTCCTACCTCTTTGGGGGTCCCAGTCATGAAACTTTTGTAAGAGATGCAAGTTGAGTCGACTGATTCCCAAAAAAGAATAAACCAAATGATTCATTTTTAATAGTCCAGGGAAGAAGTATACAACAAAACTCAGGTCATCCAGGAGAACATCAAGAACAGTGATTTCATACTGAGGTGGGATGCTAGGAATGAAGACAAGGGTAAACACAGAAAGTTTGATAGCCTATGGATAGGCCCCTTCATGATCTAGGCATTCAGAGGAAACAACGATTTTTTTCTCAAGAACAGTGATGGTACAGACCTGCCAAGCGAACCTGTGAATGGCAGGATGCTGAAGCACTACTCACCACCTTAGTAAAGACACTTGCCACCCATTCTCATTGTACAAACCATTTTCCTTTACTTGCAGTTTATGAATGGGTGACGTTGATTAGATGGTTGAAGCTTGTAGAGAAGGCCCTGAGCCATTGGACAATGCCATAAAAAATTTCAAAAATTAAACAAATTAAGTAGCAAAAGATCTGGAGTAAATTTTTCAAGACATCACGAAGAAGGATTCTTGGTACTTCACAAGGAGAGTACCATCGCCACGTGGAGCCATTGTTATAACCCTATAATTTATGTGATCAACTGGTGACTGAAAATTTTATCCTTGTAATGCTTTTTGGATTTTAAATAATGTTTCATCCTCCAAATGATTTGAAAAGAAAAAGAAAAGAAAAGAAAAGAAAAGAAAAAAGAACATGAAAAAATGAAAAGAGAATAAAAGAGGGAATAGAAGAAAAAATGAACAAAGCCCCATGAAATAACAATGCATTGATGCATACTGTTTAAACATGGTTAGGTCCTTTTGAATTGATGTTGATGGGCTTAGTGAATAAGCTTGGCTAAATTGTTTAATCTTAGCGAAGTAGATAGGTTAGTTAGTGAATATATTTGATCAGACTGTTCAGTCTTGATCAAACAACCCCGGGATAGAGTAATTTATTATCCCAACAGTTTAATCTACGCTAAAGGTGTAGGTAGGTAGGATAGGACATAGGCTAGCCAAATTTTATTTCAATAACATTTGTATGGTGTTCGAATAAAATATATGATTCTTATGTTTGAGGTGTTTTCCTAACCCCATGTTGACAAAAGAAAGGGAAACAACACACAAAACCCACAAAAAAGTGCTAAGCCTAAGTTTTGTTGCACATATTAAATCGCGCCTAGAGATTAAATATGGTGTGTATATCTATGGCAGAGCTATTGGCGCCTAGATCTACAGCTGAGGTGATTTTCTGGACCCCCCGGACCTTTCTACCTTTAACGGTGGGGGAGGGGGGGGGTCCAGAATGATGGTCAACAAGAGTGCATAGATCTACGGTCCAACAGACGATGTGCAAATGAACAACTACCAAGAGTTTCCAGACCCCCTGACCATTCTTCCTTTAAAAATGGGGGGGGGGGTCTGGAATGAAGTGGTTTTTCCTGGTGGAACCCACCCTAATGTGGCATGAATTGATTGCATTAGAAACCCTCCATTCCAAAACCACTTACCACTTACCACCCTTCTGACATAACGTCGTCGCTTCATTATGTCACACCCCACAACCTTCCCCTACAAGTCTCATCTCATAACTCTGTTAGTTCAACCCACATAGTCACTCGTCACAAGTTACCTCACACTTTTCATTCTCTAATCAACAACCTCCACGTCACCCTGTTGCACCCGTCACCTATCCTTCACCTGCCATCTCACATTTTAAATGATTTGTGGACCATTTACTACTGACTAACATATACATTAGCCTGCTGACCTTTCCCTTGCACCCAATGGATACCCGTTCACTGAAAACTATCCCTTGTTCCACCATTTGCACACTATTCACTCACTCCGCACACCAGACAACTTTTTTCCCCTCACTGATCTAGTCATCAACCCATCCATAGCCATTACCTGCTAACATTTTTGTTTCAATTGTAGGTACTGTTGGAAGCAATGGCACCAAATTCTAAGAAAGTAGAGGTCGAGGAAAATATGTTCCTCCCACCTCCTGTCGACCTCGACCATATCCCATTAGCTGACAAGGATTATCTGATCTTAGAGACCAGGTGCGAATTTGATTTTGCAGAATCACAGTGATAGTTAAAAGACACATTCCTAGATCAAAGCGATGATATTAGGCTCTGGGATTCCAATATTCCTCTGTATCTCTTTCCCCAAGTCCATCATTTCACCGAATTCACCCTCAAATGTCAAGCTCTTAACCTCCTCGACCAAAGAGCTGTAGTTTATTCTTCCAAAGAAACTCTTTTCTTTATCACACTAGAAGCCATTGATCAAATGATGCAAATATCTAGAGCCGAATCCGCCTCCCCTTTCAAACTTGAATCCTAAAAGAGTTGTACCAGAATCTGTCTTTTCCTCAAAGAACCTAGATCTTTGAGCTTTTCCTCCCACGGGATGCTCAAATCCCCAAGAAAAATCCCCTGCATCATTCTTCCCTATTCTCAGAAAAGGGAAACCAAGTAATTTCATCACTTTGTTGTCTACTTGGTTATTTTTTAGATGAATGGGTAGATGAACCTATATTGGGGTTCCTATCCATTTTCTCTGCTGAGGAAAAGGACACCATCCAGTTTGACTACAACACTTTCCTGGCAGAAAACATCCACGATAAAATTTCTAAATTTGCCACAGAGGGCATGTTCTGATATTCCTCAATGTTGGCTTACATGTTCACCTTCTTTCAAGAAGAAAAGTTCTCCTTCCTGATGAATAAAATGGAAAAGGACAACAAACCACAGGCAGTAACATATTAGACTTCACTTCTCAGAAGGAACTCCACATATTTCATCTTCAAACAGTTCATCAAGTAGTTTTACCATCCAGTGGTGAGCATGCTCAGTGGGAGACCAGAGCCAAGGATAAATGAAGAGATCAAGAGAATATTACACCTTTCAGATGTCACAAAGATGGGATATTGGTACCTATATAAAAATCACACAGAAATCAAGTATACGGGTGTGAATTAGCTCCATACAAGTTGCCCAAGTATTTTCCTGTGAGGATATTTTCCTTGGAATATATATGACAAATGATAAATTCAGATGATATACACTTTTTGTCTCTGAAGAAGAAACAACAGCTAAGGATTAAGGGGCAGATAGGATCGTTTATCTTCAATATCCGAGCTCTCAGGGCAGAGGAAAATAAACCTTTGAGGGAAATGAGGTTTGAAACAAGTTTCTTGTGGCACTACGATCTGTGTGGGATCATCTCAGATGAGAGTGAAGAATAAAAATATCCCGTATGTTCATACACCTAAGCCCGAGTTAAATAAGTTTGTGAATCAAAGGAAGTGGGAGGTGAACACTCTAGAAGAGGTATGACACCAGTCTCCTTCAATTATTATCTCGCAAACAACCACACCACATGTACGAAAGGAGAAAATACCTAGGAAGAACACTTCCCCTTCAGTCACAGAAGTCTCAGGTGAGGATTTCTAGGTACATACTAAAAGGCCAAAATCCAGTCATACAATTGACATGACTGGTGAAAAGGAAACCCAGTCCACTACAGTTATGAAAGGTGATCATTCGACTCTTATATCAAGCAACCAACAAATCATGTCCACCTCTTCATCCAAGAAGCAGACTGACACTTCACTAGTCGACCAGCCAAATAAAGGAGGTGCAAAATTGAGTATTTATGAGAAATACGATATGATCAAGAAGAAGAATCAGATGCTGACCAACAACACCTATGCACAATTTTGGAAGAAAACTTCCATGGCACAACACAGACTTTTATCATCTTTTGATATAGAGAAAGGTAGAATGCACATGGCCTTTTTGTAGGCACAAGTGCCCGATCCAAAAGAAATAACTTATTACAAAAGGGAAACGTTTGAGTTCAACACTAGAGATGTACACCCAGCCGATCAGATGGATCTACAAAGGAAAATGAGAGAAATGATTTTCTCTACATTGGCAAATGCTTCTACTTCTGCCTCTAAGTTACATGTTTCTCTGAACAATGTTCAGAATCAGTTAAAATTGGAGAAGATATCATCTTTTGCAAAGGAAAACAGAATAAATTCCTTAGAGGAATTGGTGTTGAAGATTGGGTATGACCCCTCAAATGTGAAAGCCGTTGAGGAGGTACTCAAGAGAAAGAATACTGACATAGAATCCTTGAGAAAGCAACTAAAACTACCACCTATAGAAGACTCACATGCCAAAGAGATTGCTGAGACAGAAGGTGAGAAGTATGAGATGCTCAAATGGATCATGGAGCAGAACGCACAGTTAAGAGAGATGGAAGTAGAGCTGGAGAGGTTGGTAAAAGAGAAGGAACATGCAACACCTATGGAATTCATTCCACTGAGTACAGTTCCCCTCACCAAAGTTAGCACAACAACCGTAGCAACAACTACCACAACAAAAATTACATTATCCAACCCATTGACCACTCTCGAAAAGACCATGGAGTTAGAAAAATCCATGGAGGAGATGAACCTACAAGGAACGGAAATCAACAGACTGAAAAATGAGGTTGAGAGCCTTTAGGAGCTCAATTATTCTTACCAGACAAGCTACAACATGGAGAAGCAAACATCAAAAAATATCAAACATGAATTGCAGCAGCTGCAAAAAGAAAATAGTGGCATAAAAAACACTTGTTGAAGCCAAGGAGAATATTTGGATGGATATCTCCAAATCCGTAAACAAAATCTGGCCTATGGTGCAGATCATGTTCGAACAAAATGAATTGGTGTTGACGAGAAATCAGCCTATCAACAAGATAAAAGGAGATATGGGGGAAATGCCCACCGAATCAAATGAAATCATTCGATTTCTAAATTTGAAGACCAAGGAAGATCTAGAACACCTGAAAATCGAAGATAGGATAGAAACCATCCTTGAAATCAAGAAGGCTCTAACCAAAAAGGGGTTGATGTTGTAGATGGAGGAGAAAGTATGAAACATGGACATTGAAGTTCAGAGGTTCTTCAACAATATTGATGCCTTACAGAAGAAAGGTCCTCCTAGTTTAATGGTTCTGAATGACAAGTTGATGACCCTTCCAGCCTACAAGCAGAAGATAGCTACAATGGGCAAGGATAGTTCCAATTTCTCAGGGATACAAGGAAGTATAATGAGCAAGTCATTCTTGGAGAATTTGCAGCCAGACCTCAGCATAAAGAACGAGATCAAGTATATTTTCATGGTCAAACTGACTTTTTCCAAGTACACAGAAGTGGACGGAATATACTAGAGACTACTCAAAGTGACCATTCCCAGTCAGCTAAGATGGGAAGTGTTGTGCAATTTGATCGAGTAGGAGACGAGGTTTCCAAGTTGAGTCAGCACGCAGATCAGTTAAAGTCATGTGAGTGACTCACCAACGGACTTCCCCAGAATCAACATGAAGAATTTGACACATCATCGACAATTCCTAAATTTTTTTATCTTGTTAGCTAGTTAGTTAGATTCAGAATCTGTCATGTCCTGATCATTAATGACAGGGTCTTTTGTAATTTTGATTATAAATACTTCAAAATTTGAAGTAATGAGGGTTGATATTTACGCCCTAGCAAGTTGTAATCACTGTAATATTTATCAAGAGATCTTCTAGTAATACAAAGAGACGTTTCACAAGATTCCTGCATGTTAACTATTGGTGAAGTTTTTCTCTTTCTTCATTGAATGCTTATATTTCTTAGTTATCATCCTGTTTTCTGATCTGATCATTTAAATGGAGTTAAAGTTGTAGAATTTACCTTTGTGTACTCTATTTCCGAGCTTTTAAATATCTAAATGTTTATCTTCTGATGTTACAATAAAGAAAATATTAATTTCTTCTTTATTTTAATTGACAATCTCGCCTTTTCTGCTATCCATCACTTTATTTGTAAAGAATCTAGTAGTTGCATTATCCTTCCCTGTGAAGAAAATATTTATATATGTTCTCTGATCTATATCTTTATAAAACATACCCCATGACCCAATGGAGGCATAAACCCTATTTCATCCAACATGTTATATCCTAAAATAGCATCGCCAAGTTTTGTCATTTTAGGTGATAGAAAATACTTGAAAAAATTACTTGAAATTTTTTCTAGGCTTATTTGAAAGCTTGTTGTTTGTAAATAAGTTCAAAATAAGCATTTCATTTGATATTATTTTCAAGAAATAGAAATTACAGGTTTCACTAGCTCAGGAAAACCCATAGGCGTTCATTAGCCACCGAAAACAGATCTTTCGGTGGTTAATAGGCGAAATTCAGGGCTAGTTTAACCACCGAAAGTGCAGGTTTTCCAGAAATAAAATTCCTTGGAAAAAATCAATTTTCTTAGCCGTGGAAAGGTTGTTTCACACGCTCAAATAGTCGATTGACAGATAGACATCCAAATCTTTCCAATGGTACTTTCAGATCTGAATTTAGAGCTCAGGAAGGTAGTCAAAAGTTCCCCGCAAGATGAGGTAGCGTTTTCAGAAATGTGGTATTTCAGAATACTCAAATTACAAAGTTCTGTAGATGCAGCAGCTCATCAAGAAAATATAAATGAACTTGGTATAGATGTTGAATGGGTACAATAGGTCCAAGGTTGCAGGTTTTTAAGCTAAAGTAAATAAAGAAGCATCAACCCGAGTTTGCTAGCTGGAAGCAAATTCCTTTACCCCATTGTTGTAAAACATATGGTTGTGAAATCTGGATGTGTAGCATTAAAACAAAACACGACAGTATCTACTTTCTTTTGTGCAGCATTATATAAGGAAGTATTTGTATATATAAACCCTTAAATGCAGAACACAGAGTGATCAAAATGTCGATTTTCCAGTTGCTATTTAGTTGTCGATGAGAAAACTGTAAGTATTTTGCAGATGTCAAGCAATATTGCCAACTGTTCCAATGGCCTCGTTTCGGTCATAAGCAAGAACATTTTTCATCTAACCTGTATATTAAATCTATTTGGTTTTCTATCAGGGTCTAGAAACACCTTGTTTAGCTGACTATGCGTAGAGTGCATGTTATAAGCATTGTTGGGGATGAAAAGGCAATTCTTCATCTAGATGATTTCTCTGCACCTTTGAACAGTCACCAGTCCTAGAAAATATTGATCAGATCTTATCAGAACTTGTTTTCTTCAGTGCATACTGAGGCTCTAGCTCCTCATAAGCTTCAATACAGAAAAGATCAAAACTATATTTTGTTGTGATGGATAACCCAATATTATTCAACACAAACAAGAAACAGTTTGATTTTATAGATTCATTTTCCATCATATATGATCATGATATTGATCCTGGGCACTTGACAGAAGATATGCAAGAAGATCTTCTTGAGCTTGCAGACCTTTACAACAAAGACTTGATTGTCTTAGAGGTTAGAGGTGTGCATAGACATGGATTGATTATGGGCTACTCAGTCGCATGTGTAAAGCGAGTATCAACTGATTATTCATTCAAGATTGAACCCAAAGTGGAAAATCATGGCCAGATCTAAAGAGATCGAATGAAGAGATGTTTGAAGATATTTCCACATGTTTATGGATATCTCGAGCTGTTGGAAGAAGATATCAATCTTATCATGATATATCAAACATTATTGTTGTTTTTTAAGATACAGAGATGAATCTTTGTGAAGTCTCTAAGAATCATGTTCATACTAATGAAGATGTTGCTATTCACCAATTTTGCCACCTTGGATCCTTTGCAATTTGTTGCAGGAGGCTCTATGGTTACACTTCCTAAAGTACTAGAAGATTTCAGTATAGGGCAGAGGATATTTCTTCTTGTTTCAATACACCTGAATACATAATGGATCCCATATTTTGTTTCCCAGACAAATGTTTCAGAACAAAAAGGCATTGGTGTCAGGTGGTCATGTTGATTTGAAAAATGATGAGAACCTAGAAATAAGTTGAAACAATGGTTGCAAAGCAGGATCTTGACCAAGGAGTTGATCCAACTTTGAAGATAACAAAAGGGTGAAGATAGAAGCAAAGCCAGGTACTACATTTTGAAGATTTTAAACATTTTCAGAAAGTTACAAGTTTCGGTGTTTAAAAGGCCTAGATTTTTCTCTCTTAACCACCGAAAGCAGAGCTTTTCGATGGTTAACAAGCCCAGATTTTTATCCCTTAACCATCGAAACCTGTTGCATGGCAGCAAGGTCATATTTTTGCCCAGATCTGACTTCTTCTCAACCAAATATTTTAAGGTTGGTTTCTAAAGATGCATAATAATTAAATACATTAGATTTAAGCTTTTATCTTGATGTATTAAATGTTCAAGAAGGCGGAAAAGTGAAAATGGTGACCTAGTTCATGAGAAAAATATTGTCTTTTTTGCCAAAGGTGGAAAATTTGAATTTCTTATGAAGATTCATCAGCCTTGGAAGGTCTTGTACATCTGTCAAAGAGTTTGGAGGATATGAAGGCTATCAAGATAGAGTTTGACTCCTTAGATAGGATATTTTCCTATTTTGTTTTGACTTTCCATTTTAAGTATTCTAGATACATTTTTATAGGATCTCATCCTACACTTGTTGTATCTATTTTGATTTGACTATTTTTAGCAAATCTGATCCATCTTTCAAGGATCTAGATTTCATCTTGTAAGGCTATAAAGCCAAAGACATTTGGAGCACTATGAGTTCAATCTTGGATACATTTTTCTACTATTATAGATTCTTATTTGATAATAGAATCACAGTCTTATTTTGTCTTCAATATCAAAATTGCTCATGCATCTTATCTTTCTGTACTTTACTTCAGTTTGTCTTAGCTTCTAAAGACTGTCATCTCTTTATTAAGCTCGTAAACTTGAATTGAAGGACTTCTTGCTATCTTGTATTGACCCTACACCTAGTTGTATTTGGTTATCAAGATTAGTATTCTTCATCCCATGGTTAAGCTATCTTGTCTGATTATTGATTTCTAAAATCTCTTATTCAAATGTATGAGGAGTTGTCCATTTCATTAGTCATTGAGTTATCCCATTGTTCCAAGCATACCAAATTTACCATATTCTTGAGTTACCAAGAATCTTTGGCCTACAACCCCAAAGAGTTTCTTGGAGTGATAACAAATTGGCGCCATTGCCAGGGAGATGAGATTGAAGCTCAACTTCCCTGGGAAACAACATAGATCTGATCTTTGATGATAGACAAAGGTTGGACGCTACATTGGTTGTAATCATCTATCTGGCGACTCCATGAAGGACGGATTCAGTGGTGACTCCACGATATTCAAATGTCAAAAGAGTTTGTTTCTCTTTTGGCTCAGAGGTTTGCACCTCTCAATTTTTCTTCAGTTCCTGGTTTCCCACATCCAATACCTGATATGTCGGAATGGGGAGATTTTCTACCTAGCTTCAAAGAGAGCAAAGAAGAAAATCATGTATAAAACCTCCTCAACTTTCATGAGTGCATGGATCTATTAGATCTACAGCATGAAGATGTTCATATGAAGATGGTCATGTTTTCAATGTATGGTGATACACGTGAGTGGTATTTTTTTTTACCTCCTTCCAGCATTTCATCATTGAAGGATATTCACAAAGCATTCACTGAGCACTACAAAAGGTATTTTTCAGATGAGTTTGCATTTGATAATTGTTTTGATGAATATGAATTACATTGTAAGCTTGAAGACGTAAATATAGAAAGATCTCTCCCTCATAATATGCCACAGCCCATAAATGATCTTCAAGATGTTGTGTTTTCCCATCAACATGAACTACAAATAGATAATAAAGAAATTGAATGCTCACTTACAATCCTTAAGTCTGATTGTTATGAATTGGAAGAGTTGGATTCTTTAGCTACACAGAGAGATGATCATAAATGTATACATGATGTGGTTACTAATAGCTTTGAAGAGTATGTTGCAATAGGGGACATCTATCATTGTAACCAAGATATTGACGAACTTCGGGAGGATAACCATAGCATTGATGTTTTTGACATTGTATCAAATGCATCTACTGACTTAGGTTGTCATGAAGATGATATTGTCCCCTTTCAAAACCCAAAAGATGATTATCAGATTGACACATTAGCAGGTGATGGTCTCAGATCTGCAGCAGATCCTAAAGGCAGCCATCAGCTTTCTGATTTGCAGACCAAGGCAATTTTCAACAAATATGAGGAGGAAGGTGAAGAATTTTTTTTTTCTAATCAGCAGTTGATTTTGTATTTTCATTTGACAGAGGAAGAACAGTCCACATTCAATTCTCAGTTGGGACAGCAGGAAGACTTCCAAGGAATACATCTATCTACAAACAAAGAGCCAATCATGGAAGGGAATTCATTTTTCATGGATCAAAATGATTTTGATCTTGATTCTAGAGACCCGGTGGTTGATTTGATATAATTACTTTTTTTAGACCCTATGTAAGTTCTAGATTTATTTCATTCATCAATTTACATGGGTGAGTATGACTTTCTGAGAGCTTATTTACTACTACTAATATGTTTAAGTTATTTTCTATTAAGAAGTGATAGAGATAAAGTCATCACAGTTTTGAAGTTGCTCAAATGGATGTTATGGAAATCTGCGTTTACCTGACCAAATTTTAGATTTGGTTAGCAGTAGGGATAGGCAGAAGAATAATCTCTTCATATGAGCACTTATATTGTTTTCAGTTATTGGTTGAATAAGCAAAGCAGACTATAGGTTGTCCGAAGATAAGTTGCTCAGGCCAGATGACTCCATAGCCCAATGGACTAGACACAATACAAATCGTGAATGATTGTTGAGCAGGTGGCATATTTTTTAGGTTAAATGGAAAGGCACGGGTCTTCTTGTTCTTGGAACCTCACTGGGAGGATTCCAGCCTCGAGTAGGAGCCAATTTTTATATCCTAAAATAGCATCGTCAATTTTTGTCATTTTAGGTAATAGAAAATACTTGAAAATTTTATTTGGAATTTTTCTAGGCTTATTTTAAAGCTTGTTGTTTGTAAATAAGTTCAAAATAAACATTGCATTTGATCTTCTTTTCAAGAAATAGAAATTATAGGTTTCGGTGGATTAGGCGAACCCGTAGGTGTTCATTAGCCACTGAAAACAAAGCTTTTAGTGGTTAATGGGCGAAATTCAGGACTAGTTTAACCACCGAAAGTGCAGGTTTTCCAGAAATAAAATGCCTTGGGAAAAATCAATTTTCTCAGCTGTGGAAAGGTTGTTTCACACATGAAAATAGTCAATTGAAAAATGGAAATCCTAAGCTTTCCAATGGTACTTTCAGATATGAATTTAGAGCTTGTGAAGGAAGTCAAAAGTTCCCTGGAAGATGAGGTATCATTTTCAGAAATGTGGTATTTCAGAATACTCAAGTTGCCAAGTTCTGTAGATGCAGCAGCTCGTCAAGAAAATATAAATGAACTTGGTATAGATGTTGAATAGGTACAATAGGTCCGAAGTTGTAGGTTTTTGAGCTGAAGGAAATAAAGAAGCATCAACCTAAGTTTGCTAGCAGGAAGCAAATTCCTTTACCCCATTGTTGTAAAACATATGGTTGTGGAATCTGGATGTGTAGCATTAAAACAAAACACGACAATATCTACTTTCTCTTGTGCAACATTATATAAGGAAGTATTCATATATATAAAACCTTAAATGCAAAACACAGAGTGATCAAAATGTCAATTTTCCAGTTGCTATTCAGTTGTCGATGAGCATACTGTAAGTATTTTGCAAGTGTCAAGCAATACTGCCAATTGTTCCAATGGCCTCGTTTTGGTCATAAGAAAGAACATTTTTTAGCTAATCTATATATGAAATCTATTTGGTTTGCTATCATGGTCTGGAAACACCTTGTTTAGCTGACTATCTGCATAGTGCATGTTATAAGCACTGTTGGGGATGAAAAGACAATTCTTCATCCAGATGATTTCTCTACACCTTTGAACAGTCACCGATCCCAGAAAATATTGATCAGAGCTTATCAGAACTTGTTTTATTCAGTGCATATTGAGGCTCTATCTCCTCATAAGATTCAATACAGAAAAGATCTAAACTATGTTTTGTTGTGATGGATAACCCAATATTATTCAGCACAAATAAGAAACAATTTCATTTTATAGATTCCTTTTCCATCATATATGATCATGATATTGATCCTGAGCACTTGACAAAAGATATGCAAGAAGATATTCTTGAGCTTGCAGACTTTTACAACAAAGACTTGATTGTCTTAGAGGTCAGAGGTGTGCACAGACATGGATTGATTATGGGCTGCTCAGTCACATGTGTAAAGCGCGTATCAGCTAATTATTCATTCAAGCTTGAATCCAAAGTGGAGAATCATGGCAAGATCTAAAGATCTCGAATGAATAGATGTTTGAAGATATTTCCACATGTTTATGGATATCTCCAGCTGTTGGAAGAAGATATCAATCTTATCATGATATATCAAACATTATTGTTGTTGTCGAAGATACATAGATGAAGCTTTGTGAAGTCTCTAAGAATCATGTTCATACTAATGAAGTTGTTGTTGTTCACCAATTTTTCCACCTTGGATACTTTGCAATTTGTTGCAGGAGGCTTTGTGGTTACACTTCCTAAAGTACTGGAATATTTCAGTATAGGGCAGAGGATATTTCTTCTTGTTTCAATACACCTGAATACATAATGGATCCCATATTTTGTTTCCCAGACAAATTTTTTTGATCAAAAATGGATTGGTGTTAGGTGGTCATGTTGATTTGAAAAGTTATGAGCACCTAGAACCAAGTTGAAACAATGGTTGCAAAGCAGGATCTTGACCAAGGATTTGATCCAACTTTGGAGATAACAAAAGGGTGAAGATAGAAGCAAAGCCAGGTAATACATTTTGATGATTTTAAACATTTTTAGAAAGTTACAGGTTTCGGTGGTTAACAAGCCCAAATGTTTCTCTCTATACCACCGAAAGCAGAGTTTTTCAGTGGTTAACATGCCCAGATTTTTATTTCTTAACCACCAAAACCTGTTACATGGCAGCAAGGTTGCATTTTTGCCCAGATATGACTTTTTCTCAACCAAATATTTCAAGGTTGGTTTCTAAAGATGCATAATAATTAAATAGATTAGATTTAAGGTTTTATCTTGATGTATTAAATGTTTAAGAAGGTGGAAAAGTGAAAATGGTGACCTAGTTCATGAGCAAAATATTGTCTTTTTTGCCAAAGGTGGCAAATTCAATTTTCTTATGAAGATTCATCAGCCTTGGAAGGTCTTGTACATCTGTCAAATATTTTGGAGGATATGAAGGCTGTCAATATAGAGTTTGACTCCTTAGATAGGATATTTTCCTATTTTGTTTTGACTTTCCATTTTTAGTATTCTAGATCCATTTTTATAGGATCTCATCCTACACTTGTTGTATCTATTTTGATTTGACTATTTTTAGAAAATCTGATCCATCTTTCAAGGATCTAGATTTCATCTTGTAAGGTTATAAATCCAAAGACATTTGGAGCACTATGGGTTCAATCTTGGATACATTTTGCTACTATTATAGACTCTTATTTGATAATAGAATCACAATCTTCTTTTGTATTCAATATCATAATTTCTCATGCATCTTATCTTTCTGTACTTTACTTCAATTTGTCTTAGCTTCTAAGGACTGGCATCTCTTTATTAAGCTCATAAACTTGAATTGAAGGACTTCTTGCTATCTTGTATTGACCCTACACCTAGTTGTATTTGGTTATGACAATTGGTATTCTTCATCCCCTGTTTAAACTATCTTGTCTGATTATTGATTTCTAAAAGAAATGTCTTATTCAAATGTATGAGGAGTTGTCCACTTCATTAGTCATTGAGTTATGCCATTGTTCCAAGCATACCAAATTTACCATATTCTTGAGTTACCAAGCATCTTTGGCCTACAACCCCAAAGAGTTTCTTGGAGTGATAACGCAACATACAAAAACAAACAACCCAATCTCATTTAATCTAACTAGCCTAATATCTGAAAACTAAAACAAAATTAAATCCTACAGAGAGATCCCTCTCTGAAACTGGTAGGGCTAGATCCCAGTTTCGAAGTGGTTGGATAAAGTTTCCTCTGGTAAATTTCTTCTACCCCCGACAACCTATGGGAATTTACAGAGCGTTAACACCTCCTATTGCATCTAGTTCGACATCCTCTCGAGGACAACGCATGGTCCTGGAGAAGTCAGTTGGTCATACTACTCCCATGCCTGTATATAACAGATTACTAAGATAGTACTTTGACATTACCATAAAAAGGATAATATTTAAAAAATAAAAATAAAATAACTTTAAAATATAAAAATTAATGTGTACCCATGTCTCTGTGCTTCTCGCAAGGGGGAACTGGCACATCAGGATCCCTCAGGAAACTGATCCTTTCATAGGGGTAGTCGTTGATCACAGGAATTTGACTGGCCCATCTTTCAAAACAATTGCTATCGAATACCTCTTGCACTCTCCTTTCTCCCTATAAAGGCTTCAAATCTTCCCACCTGCATAATGCTATAAAGGAGGAAATAAGGCCTCGTACTGTCTCTCACGGGATAAGGATTGGAAATCTCTCGAAAAGGAAAGTGCACAACACAGTCCCAAAACCGAATTTCTTTTTTGTTCTTCTTCGATAGTCAGTTAGTTGTTTTTCATACAATTGAGAATCGCAATGCTCCAATAAAATATGGTATACATTGAGATGTACAATGCATCTATTCACGTGAATCCTGATCAAGTGTTTCATATCCAGTGATCCTCCCAATCATGTAAGGTACTCTCCGCAGGTTGAGGCTTGTGATCTTATGAATTGACACCTGAGATCCTACTTTATCAATGCGAGCCTCAGAGTACATACTAATATCGTCATGTATGTTGTGTGGTCCTGGAGGAAAAGTCCTCAAGTTTAATGGTTCGCCCCCTCCTCGAGAGGTCGGTCAAAAAGTATATATCCTCGGTAATTAGAGTCGATGATTGTCCCTCTATCATGAAGGCCTCTACATCTGGGTGCCAATACTCTATCAAATGATTCAGGAGACTAGGTTTTTCCCTCATGAATGGACATTTAAAGAACTTCCACATAACACACTACTTTAGCATGGCAATGGGCCAATGGCCCCTGGATCCTCTTTGACCAAGATGTCTAGCTCTTCATGTTCTCCCTCTCGCCAGTGAACATACTTCCTATTGCATAATTTTTTTTTGAGGTTAGTCCCTAGTTTGATTGTCTAAAATCTTTAAAGAGATGTATGTAGGTTTTTTTTAAGAAATTTTCATATATACACATATTAAGTTTTACTTTTTCCATGCATATATGCATCTTGAGTGTGGATAGTCCATGTACACACATACCTATTTTTTTCCTAGGGTGCGCACCCTCTAAACAAATAAATACACAACAAATGATGAACTGAAATGATGAGAGAGGTCATTTGTACTTACTTGGTTCAAGTTTTAAGACTTTTCCTCCACCGTAGCTCCTTGAATCCACATTGTAAGGAAGAGGTATTTTTGACTTTTTTCTTATTTTCCAATTTGAAATGGTTTTTTTTTTTTTTTTGTGAATGGTGGAATCAAAAACTCGTGGTTCTCTTACTCATGTGACACTAGGTCAATTCCCATCTACTACCTCTCCTCTAGGTGTGTGCACACATATCGCAAGCATGGGGAACGGTTAAATCGGGGTGAGAATTGAACTTGAGACCTCCCTTTTACATTTCCTTCCATTTACAAGACACTTGTCAATCGGTCTACACCCCTGTGGGCTCCAATTTGCAATGGTTAAAATGAGCTGGATACCCCTATTTATAGATTGTTTTGTCTCTTTTTACACCAGTTTGGTCCTTTTTTACCTATTCTTCTCTTGGTGGGTGCTTGAATTTCTTTTTGGGGGAGTTTTGGGTTGTTCTTATGAATTTTTTCATTTGGTTTGGTGTTTTTATGAGTTGGGTTACTCTCACATCATCTCATGGTGAAGTTTTTTTTTTCAACACTAGTGTATAATTTAGGTTCTCATCACCTTGCATATTACATTTTGTTTACTTTTTCCACTTTTCCATAGGAATGATCCCACCGAAGGGTGACACAGAACCTTCTATGTTTCTTTAGAAGTGTCTTAATTAGGTGGTAGATCCTCCCTCTACATGGATTCCCCAAGTATATCTTTTACTGCATTTTGGAATCTATGCTATGAGTTTTCCATAGGCTTGGGAGTCCTTTTAGTCGCTCCATGACTGCATGTTGAAGCCTCATTGTTCTTCATCTTTTCTAGACTATACCCAAAAGACTCCTTAAGAGCATGGTTTTTTGTCTTTTAAGCTCCCTTAAACTTAAAAAAAAACATCTAACGATAGTTTATTTATTCTTTTCGGTCTCGTTCAGAGTACTTAAGAAAAGAAGCCCCCATGGATTATTTTTTAAGCCCTTTTCAAATTCTCTAAACATTGAAAATATTGTTGAACGATCTTATTTTCCTTCTGTTGGCAGCCAATTCACTTTTTTATGATCATATAAGCTGCCTACACCTATGTCTTGCAAACATCAAATTTTCGTCGCAATTTTCAAATAAACCACATTTTCATTTTTTTTGCGACATTTGCAGATTTGTGTTCGTCAAAGTTTTCACGACTGTAAGCGTGAAAACTTCTCCTTTCGAAGTCATTTTTCGATCATTATCTGAACTGTCAAATTGCACTTACCTTTTATTGATCATTATACAACTGGAAAGATCCTCTAATCGGTTCTCATACTTCGATTGATTGTATAACTTGGTTTTATTAAGTTTGTAAGGCATTTAGCATTTGGATTTTCACTTTATATGACTTATCTGATCATTGATTCTATGAAAATGCATAGGGGTTATGATTAATTTTATATATATATATATATATTTGTCTTTTGATATAATCCCTATGTTAATCTTTTCATAACTTTTGGCTTGTCGAATACATGAATACCATTTAGCACCTTGGTTAAATTTTTCATGAGTTGATACATTGGCGCATAGTTGATTTTGGTTTTGATTTATAAGTCAGTTGTTTAAACACTATGGCATAACGTTTGCGCGCATTGGTATACACATTTGATTTCATTAGTTGGGCACATGACTCGATGGTTGAATTACTATTATGGATTGAACAGATATGTAAATTGGCGGTTGTACTTGGATAATGAATATTGTGCATGGCAGACTCCACCACCTTCGCAAGCTTGCATTTATACCTATCCCTTTTGCTTGTTCATTTCTGGTAGCTTGACTCGTGTGTGTGTTGGTGATCCAAACCCTTTTCTTACCATGCGTCCGGCTCCATGGCACCAGTCGTGCAAGTCGAGCCCAATGGCAACCAAGCCCTGTTAATGTTTGACAATGTCCTCAGAGACCTGGAGGAAAATGGGTGGCTACTTTTTATACAACGTTTTGAGGGCTTTAACCTTTGTGTAGCACAACAATTTTCCATGACTTTGGATGGCTGTCGAGCCAAGGTGGGCGACATATAGTTAGAGATCAATGAACAGTTTATCAACTCAGCTAAAGGGTTACCTTCCTCGAGACAGTGTTGGTTTAAGAATTGCAAGGTCGAGGAAGTGCCATGGACATTGATGTTTCTATCGCGCAAAGTCACCTCTTGTGACAGAGGTATGCCCATATCTATGCTCAAACCACGATGGCACGACTTATTAATGCTAGTCAAGCAGTTCATGACCTGCGAAGGTCGATACAGACTTGTGTTCCTCTACCACCTGTGTTTGTTGATGATTTTTATAGGGTATCCTTTAAACATGCCTTTCTACTTTCATCATAGCCTGTATAAAATGTCAAAAAAGTTTAAGAGGCAGAAGACTGACAACAACTTGTTCCACCATGGGCTTATTAAGCTCATCGTTGTTTATCATTTGAGTTTGCATGGTGATAGTTGGAGGGCTTTCATCGCCCGTAATGTCTTTGAGAACACAGACCCTGTACAAGTTGATAAACCTGTGGTAATTGAAACCAAGGCTGAACCGCCTGTACCCTTACATCTTCTACTGCCTAAACACTCGACCGACCCTCCTATTGTTTTACCTGACACTGTAACTAAGAGTGCAGAGGCTATTAAAAAGCCTATGAGCAAAAATACCAAGGCAAACCTTAATGCTAATGCCAAAGGGAAAAGGAATGTCCGGTTCATTTCGAGAATGGCTAGAAACAAACCGAAACCCTCTGCCGAGTCCAACCCTATCATCCTAAGTGAGGATTCCGACTCTGATGTTGAATGTTTCTTGGCCAGCGAGTACCCCTACTCGCAGGGTTTATGTCCTGAACCCTTTTATGATTTTGTATCGAATCTTCCCCCCTACCTAAAGAACGACCCTGACTACCCGGGTATTAAACTGCCTCATGAAACCCTCAGTCATTTAGCCAAACCCTCGCCTGCTCTTTCTAAATCCACACAGTCACCCTGCGACCAATGAAATTCATGGTTAGAACGATATTACATTGATGTTCTTGTACTCCAATCGAAGATTCAATCACTAGAAGATCAAATTGCAGTGCTAACCAGTCAAAAGGCCAAGCTTCAAGCAACAGATAAAAAGAAAAAGACAACCGACTCGATCCTTTTCAAAAACATGGAATCAACTACGGCTGTTGTAAATTCCAAACTGGTATAATCAAGTAGCCTCGTCGCTATACAGGTAAATTCGAATTGCATGGGACATGTTGGGCAGTTCAGGAGATATTTGGGTGTTTTAGTTTTATTGTAGTTACTTAGTTTAGTTAAAATTGGGAATATCTTCCCAGATTTATGTAAACAGTGTGATAACTTCCACAAGGAGGTTTTACCCTGTGGAAAAACTTATAAATACTTATTATTTTTGTAATAAGGATCATCCTCGCTTGTGGGAGAACCAGGATAATGGATATCTAATAGAGACTGAGACAAAAATTGATGTTCTTCTAGAGCTTTAGCTTTCATAATATCAATCTTTTGTTTCATGTTTATGTTATCAGTTTTCATTTGATTAATGACTACTTTAGCTATCTTAGTCTTTTGCAAATGACATGAATTAATTAATATGATTCATATCTAATTTCTTCCAGTATTTATAAAACATAGCAATTGCTTGATTCAGTTTATGAATGACAGATTTCTCTTCTTCATCAATTGGATTATTCTGTATAAGTCTTTGCATAACAGGTTTACCTAATTGTGGAKATTTATAAATCATATAATTGTTATGATTTTTATGTCTTGTTTGTCCTGTAAACAAACTCAAAGAGCATTGCAACTATCRT
This sequence comes from Picea glauca, assembly GCA_000966675.3. Lineage (NCBI taxonomy): Eukaryota > Viridiplantae > Streptophyta > Pinopsida > Pinales > Pinaceae > Picea > Picea glauca. Next base: position 113,549 of record JZKD02S0588484.1, on the reverse strand, counting down.
TTAYGAGAAGCTTCTRGATTATTCGGTGYGAGTTTCCTTCCTYCGATCTGCTAGCATAGTCATCATACACARSGAAAATCTGGAGCRTTTATCCAGGTTAGTTTGCGATTATTTTCGTTAATTTGATTAGACATATTTGTAGTTTAGATTAGTAATTTAGTTTAGTTATTTTTTTGTTTCATTTCTTGTTCATAAAATTATAAAAATCAAAAAATACCTTCCCCTGTCTTAGGGAAGAATATTAATGAGTTTTTCAGGTTTTAATTAAATTTGTAAATTGTCAATATTGTACATTTTGTGAATGAGTTACATTGTAGTTAGTAGTTAGTATAGTAGTAATTAGTAGATTGTAGAATAGTTAGATTAGTTAGTTTAGATTAGTTTTATTTTGTTTTCTTAGGACCTTAGATCGGCTAACATAGCCGCTAAACCTGTCAGGGTGGTTCATTCCAAACGGCTTGGGTTATTAGACAACCCCGGACCGGTTCCACTTTCTCAGTTGACGGACGATCGATTTCTCCCATCAACAAATGGCGCTAGAAGGAGGGATGAAATTAATTAATGGCACGAGGTGGTCACAAGACTCCTCCCCCCCCTAATCGCTCACCTATAGTGACTAGAAGCGGTTCACATGATAATATTCCCCTTCAAACAACAACTACTTCAACCGACGATCCACAGATCACAGTTGAGCCAACAACCCCTAATCCTATAGGTGGTGAAATACAAGATATTGTCTGTCAATCTCTTATTAAAACACATAGTTCCTTAGATCATCTTAGGCAACCAAACCGTCCATGGGGTCAACCTTTAGACTTCTCTGATATTAGAGAACAATTAGGAGATATTAACCCAACCGTGAATCCCACAGATCCAATTTTAAATCCTACTGCAGGAGGATCTATGATACCTCCTTCACCACCTCCATCATCTCCTTCCTCTGACGAAGGCCATTCACCTTCTTAGCCTTCAACACCTACTACCCCAATGGAAAATCAAAACAACCCTGCTAGACCCTGGTTGGACCAAGATGTTGTAGTTGTACCTGGATCCCAACACCCTTTACCTAAACACCTGGAGAAATGGCTTCCCAAGTTTGATCCTGATTCCAAACAGATCGCTGAAGATCACATTAAAAAATTTATGCTAGCCATTAGACTCCGCAATGTTGGACATGAAGACGTTGTCTGTAGGTTGTTCCCTTATACTTTTGAGGGCAATGCATCCACTTGGTACTTTGCCCAACAACCCCATACCATCGTGTCTTGGGAAAAGTTTGAGTCATGCTTTTTGGAAAAATTCAGAGACGGTAAGCCTCCGAAGGTCCTAGTCATGGATCTTTCTAGCTTAAGAATGAACCCAAAAGAAAAAGTTAAAGACTTTAATCAAAGGCTCTTAACACTTAAAAACTGGATCCCTGCAGATTCTATGCCTGCCGAAAGTCTTATAATAGCTTACTACACTAAAGCTTTGCATCAAAGCATAGCTATTTGGGTTAAAAGATCTAAGAAAGCCACGTTGTTAGAGGCCTTCGAGGAGGCCATCCAGATTGAAAAATACATACTTAGTCTTAAAGACTCTTCTAGCAATGAAACCGAGACTAGTTCTTCTTCCAAAACGAAGATTGAAATTCTTCCCAGACCTACTCAAAGTAAAACACAAATTGAAAAATCTGATTTGGAAAACTTAACTAAAGTTGTTCAAAAACTGTCGAATCAAGTTATAGATTTAAAAAGGTCGACTGAAGAAGATTCCTTGAGTAAAGGACCCTACAAACCTCCTTTCCGAAAGCCTTTTCCTACCAACCGACCTAATCCAAACCCCAAAGGCCTAAATCTAGAAATTTTGCAATGTGCCCTTCAAACAATTCTAGAAGCCCAAGATAACTTAATACCCCCTGAGATCCCTCAGGAGGTAGTTGAACCAAAAATAGTTCAAGAAGAAAAGTCTTCTCCAAACATCTTTGGACACTTCTCAGATAGCATCTTTCAAGCTAACTTCGAGACTGTTCACCCTTATAATATAAGGAGTAAGACAACAAACAAGCCTCCTACCGAAAACACTACAACTTCACCTCCAAAGCAATCTAAATCAGCTGAGACTAAACAGAGTTATGCGAACCCCAACTTAGATTATGATGTTGTTGAAGATCTTAAAAAGTTAAGGGCTAACATTTCTATTTATGAGTTATTGAAGTTTTTGTTTCTGCTTCAAAAAATGTTGCAAAATATTTCAGAGAATGGAAAAAACGGTAATTCAAGTGGTAACAAGGTTGTGCAAAGCAAAGTCCCGCAGAAGACTTTCACTAAAAATAATCCTGATCCTCAAGATAAGGGAAGCCTTCCTGTAAATAATGTAAATAATGTAAATAATCTAGATAAAGTAGCTTTAGAAACTGCGAGTAAAAATCTACAAGCTACTACTCTTAGCACTCGCAAAAATGTACCTCCTTTCTTGTTAACTTTCAAAATTTTCAACAGAAATGTGCATAATTGTATGGTGGACTCAGGAGCGTCATCCAATGTGATGCCTTGGTCTGTATGCCAAAAGATTAACGCTGAAGTGGAACCATATACTTTGAAAATCATACAACTTGATCGAACCAATGTTAAAGTTATAGGCGAACTAAAAAATGTATTGTTTAGATTATCGTCTAACCCAAAGGTTCATCAAGTTATTGATATAATTGTTGTGGATATTCCAGAAGTGTATGGTCTGTTTTTAAGAAGAGACTGGTTAGAGCAGCTACATGGTTACTTCGCGACAGACTGGTCTCACTTATGGCTCCCAGAGAACGATAAGCCTAATAAGATCAGGGTGAATCGTGAGCGCCACCTTAAGTTCATGGTCACAGATTTGAACGATCCCAATGAACCATATACACCTTCTGTTGATTCACCCGAAGTCCAAGGGATGGACACCTTCTTTGGAAATTTCATGGTCGAGGCTTCAGCTATCAGCAATCCAAAACAACAATCCGAGATCATAACATATATGCAACCAACAACTTCTATACAACAGTCCTATGTGCCCGATGGAAATCAAATTTGGTCTCTATATTTCGATGGATCTAAGTCTAAACAAGGAGCTGGTGCAGGCTGCATCATTATCGATCCGGCAGGTAAAAAGAAATTAATGGCTTGTAGACTACAATTTGAATGTACTAACAATACTGCAGAATATGAGGCTTTACTGCAAGGTCTCAGAAAATCTCTAGATATGAACATTCAAAACCTAGTTGTATTTGGTGACTCTGAAATAGTGGTTAGACAGGTAAGAGATTCTATCCATTGTCTTTCTCCACATCTCAAAAGCTACCAATCTGAGGTATGGAACTTAATGAATAAATTTTCCTCTTTCAATATAAATTCCATTCCTAGATTAAATAATACTGAAACAGATCTATTAGCTAATGTAGCTTCTAAACTTCTTCCTGTAGAAGGCTTGTCCCCAGATGCATTCTCCATAGAGCTATTGTTTCGACCATCTTTTCCTGACAATATCACAAACTGGAGAGTATTTGATGATGATCAGCAGATCATTAACTTTCTACACATGGAAGAAACATTTCAAGGCACGGTGATAGATGAACACACGCACGACAACAATTTGCATGATTTTACAGTAATACCTGATCCGAAATATCCTGAAGCACTATCAGACATGGTAAATTCCATACCCAAATCTATAGTTAGATTAGAGAAGTTTTATGATTTTGAAGATAAATTTAAAAATGCGGTCAACTGTAAAACTACTAGTTCCTTGTTGTCTTATGAAAAAGTGAACTTAGGAACTAGTGAAAATCCTCATTGCATTAACTTAGGCTTGGGATGTTCTAGACAAGAAAAAGATGCTTTTGTTAAATTATTTAAAGAATTTAAGGATGGATTTGCATGGACGTATGATGATATTAAAACTTTCGACCCTAATATCATACATCATGTCATCCCAATGAAGCCCCAAACCTTACCCTTCCAATAGAAACTGAGGAAGATGCAACCTAAACTAGAACCAACCATTCAAAAAGAGTTGAATAAACTCCTAAGTGCTAAAATAAGTTTTCCTGTTAGGCACACTCAATGGGTTTCCAACCTTGTCTCAGTGCGTAAGAAAAATGGGGAAATCCGACTTTGTGTCGATTTTTGAAACCTCAATAGAGTGTCTGACAAAGACAACTATCCTTTCCCACCCATGGAACAGATCCTTCAATAGGTATCTAGTTCCGAGAGGCTATCCTTATTAGATGGTTTCTCTGGATACAACAAAGTCCTGATGTCTCCACCAGACCAACTCAAAACTACCTTCCATACCCCATGGGGCACTTATGCTTATCGCAAAATGCCCTTTGGATTGATTAATGTTGGTGCTACCTTTCAGAGAGCAATGGACATTGATTTTCGAGGCTTAATCACTCAGTCTGTTGTAGTTTACTTAGATGATGTGACTGTTTATTCTAAAAGCAAAGACGATCATCTAGCTCACTTACGAGCAGTCCTACTGCGATGTTGTAAATACGACATCTCCTTGAACCTCAAAAAGTCCATCTTTTCAGTAGAACAGGGTAAACTCCTAGGATTTAAGTGTCTAGCGAAGGAATGATTATTGACCCTGAGAGGACTCAAGTCATCGCTAAACTTCCCCCTCCTACATCCAAAAAATACATGTAGTCTTTCTTAGGCCAGATTAACTTCCTAAGAAGATTTGTCCCCAGTTTCTCCGAAATGGTCAGACCTCTACAGAACCTGATTAAGAAAGACACTCAATATCATTGGGGACCCACAGAAAATCAATCTTTCAATGCCATAAAGAAGGCCATAATAGACGCTCTGTCTCTCATGAGCCCTGACTTTTCTCAAGATTTTACACTCTATACTTTTGCCTCTGACTGTTCTTATTCCACCGTCCTAACTCAGAAGAATTATGAGAACCACGAAGTACCCATCACCTTTATGAGCTCTGCTTTCAAAGGTGTTGAACTTAACTACGCAGCGGTCGATCGACAAGCCTACGCTGTTTTTAAAGCAGTTAAGCATTTTCAGTCCTATCTTTTGAATTCAAGGATGAAAGTCATTGTCCCCTACCCTGCCGTAAGGAACTTGTTAGTGCAGAAGGAGTTAGGAGAGAAGAGAGCTAACTGGGTCACCTCCTTGCAGGAGTATGACTTAGAAATCACCCCAGCTCATATTGTGAGAGGCCAAGGGTTGTGTAAGTTGGTTGTTGATTCAGAAACAGGACAGCAAGAAGATAGTGGTACGTCAAAATTAGGACAAAGCGATCAAAGTTTGATCTGTTGCGCACAAAACCTCGTTAGTCCCTGGTACGGTGATATTAGGTTCTGTCTTGAACATGGGTCAGCACCCCATCACCTTGACCCCGCCAAGAGAAGAGCATTGAGGCTAAAGTCTGCCTCCTTTCATTTGGTTAACGATGTACTGTTTCGTTATAACTTTGACGGCGTATTGATGCGCTGTCTCGAGAAAGACAAAGCAGAAAAAGTCTTGCTCGAGTTGCATGTAGGAGAAGCTGGTGGTCCCTTCGGTGGAGACACCACTGCTCATAAGGTTTTATGAGCTGGTTACTACTGGCCCATGGTTTTTAGGGGCGCCCATGCCTTGTGTCGTAAATGTATCATCTGTCAGAAAGCATCAGGGCGGTTGCAAAAACCAGCCTTTCCCTTGCAACCCGTTTCAGTAGATTCTCCTTTCCAGCAATAGGGCATTGATATCATAGGACCAATTAACCCTCTGTCCTTGAAACAACACAAGTATATTGTGACAACCACAGATTACTTTACTCGATGGTCTGAAGCTGTTGCATTAAGAACTGTCAACACTAGTTAGGTAATCGCCTTTCTAAACTCAAATATTATCACTCGTTTCGGTATCCCTGACTGTCTAGTATTTGGCAATGCTTCATACTTTTCTTCTCTTGAGATGAGCGAGTTTTCTTTGGAAAAAGGAATAAAGCTGAAGTATTCTGCTAGTTACTACCCCCAGGGCAACAGATTAGCATAATCAACAAACAAGAACTTGATTAAAATTATCAAGAGAACTGTGGTTGAAAATCACAAAAATTGGCACAATGCACTGCTGAACACGTTATGGGCTGATAGGGTAACACCAAAAGATGCTATAAGAAACTCCCCCTTTTTTCTCATTTATGGCAGAGAAGTAATTCTGCCACCTCACATTCTTCTTCCTTCGCTTCAGTTTTCATAAAAAGTCCAAGAAGAAGATTGTCCCCCTTTAGAAAATCGAATTAACGCTTTGATGAAGCTGGAAGAGGTAAGAGCCCAAGCTAAGCGTAATTTAGATCAACATCAACAATTGGTTAAAAGCTGGTTCAATTCCAATTCTGCTTCTGATAGGAATTTTGAGGTAGGCGATCTCGTCTTGAAGTGGGACAAGCCACATGAGGGAAAGGGTGAGCACTCTAAATTTCAAAACTTATGGCTTGGACCATTTTTAATTGCTGAAAAGTTGGGTTCTATTTCCTTTAGATTGCAGAATATTGAAGGGCAGCTTGACACCTATCCGGTGAATGTCCAAGCCCTGAAAAGATACTTTGTTTGATAACTACCCTTGTATATTATGCATATATTTTATTTTTGTTTGCATTTTTGTTTGCTTTCTATTTTCGATTTTAATTTGAATTTATCAGTTTGTATTTTTTGAAAAATACACATACCTATACACTGAGCTATTCAGACAAAGATAAAAGAGATTTTCTTCGCTGAAATAACTTCCAAAAATTTATACAAACATCAATGGTATATTACTGAAATTTATATCAGTGTTGGAAAAATATGTTGTTTGAAAGAAGTTTACCGATTTCAATATCTGAGCAAATCTTGTCATGATCATCTATTATCTTTTTACGCTATCCCTTTTCCGTAAAGGAATGACTTAGAAGATGTCTCCATGTTTTAGGAAGTTGTTTTTGTAAATAAAACATCTCTGGATCTAAATAAAGGACAATTCTAAAAAAAATAAAAATTGATGAGGTCTGAAAAAATATGTTAAAATATCAAGATTTTCAGCGTCACCCCACTCAAATATATATCTATAAAAAACAAAATAAAATAAATTATGAATAAGAGCTGTGGGAGGTGCTTGTAAACACGTCGGGATACTGTACAGGTCTGCTAGCAGCGGGTAAATGCATGCATGGCACCAAGACAACTTCGTCGGGGTACTGAACAGGCCTGCTGGCAGTGAAGCAATGTCGGGTATATGAAAATTTTGCAAAAAAGAAACCTCTTTAATGTCCTTTATTTTGATCCAGAACTTCTTAGCAGGATACAGATGTCAAAGTGGGTTAAATGGAAACCCTGACGAGGCTATGGACACCTGCTGGTAGCAGTGGCTATGCCAACAGTATTGGAGATTTTATCTTTAATATCGTGACTTGCCGATCTTAAGACTGTTATTAGTTTTCATCTTTTAAAACACTGCTAGAAAAAATTGATTAATGATGATGTTTGTACGATTTTTTGGTTGTTATTTTTGAGTTGAAATTATCTTTGTTGTCTTAATCTGAATTGGTACCTTTTGCAGAGATAACTGCTTCTACCAATGTGTCGCCATTGTTGGCAGCCAATTCACTTTTTTATGATCATATAAGCTGCCTACACCTATGTCTTACAAACATCAAATTTTTGTCGCAATTTTCAAATAAACCACATTTTCATTTTTTTTGCAACATTTGCACATTTGGCTTCGTCAAAGTTTTCACAACTGTAAGCGTGAAAACTTCTCCTTTCGAAGTCATTTTTCGATCATTATCTGAACTGTCAAATTGTGCTTACCTTTTATTGATCATTATACAACTGGCAAGATCCTCTAATAGGTTCTCATACTTCAATTGATTGTATAACTTGGTTTTATTGAGTTTGTAAGGCATTTAGCATTTGGATTTTCACTTTATATGACTTATCTAATCATTGATTCTATGAAAATTCATAGGGTTTATGATTAATTTTTTTTTTATATATATGTCTTTTGATATAATCCCTATGTTAATCTTTTCATAACTTTTGGCTTTTTGACTACATGAATATCGTTTGGCACCTTGGTTAAACTTTTCATGAGATGATACATTGGCGCATAGTTGATTTTGGTTTTGATTTATAAGTCGGGTGTTTAAACACTATGGCATAACGTTTGCGCGCATTGTTATACACATTTTATTTCATTAGTTGGGCACATGACTCGATGGTTGAATTACTATTATGGATTGAACAACTATGTAAATCAGCGGTTGTACTTGGATAATGAATATTGTGCATGGCAGACTCCACCACCTTCGCATGCTTGCATTTATGCCTATCCCTTTTGCTCATTCATTTCTGATAGCTCGGCTCCTCTGTGTGTTGGTGATCCAAACCATTCACTTACCATGTGTCTGGCTCCATGGCACCAGTCGTGCGAGTCGAGCCCAATGGCAACCAAGCCCTGTTAATGTTTGACAATGCCCGCAGAGACCTGGAGGAAAATGGGTGGCTACTCTTTATAAAACGATTTGAGGGTTTTAACCATTGTGTAGCACGACAGTTTGTCGTGACTTTCAATGGTTGTCAAGCCAAGGTGGGCTACATACAGTTAGAGATCGATGAACAGTTTATTATCTCAGCTATAGGGTTACCTGCCCCAGGACAGGGTTGGTTTAAGAATTGCAAGGTCGAGGAAGTGCCATAGAAATTTCTATTTCTATCGCACAAAGTCACCTCTTGTGACGGAGATATGCCAATATCTATGCTCAAACCATGATGGCATGACTTATTAATGCTAGTCAAGCAGTTCATGACCTGTGAAGGTTGATACAGACTTGTGTTCCTCTACCACCTGCATTTGATGATGATTTTTATAGGGTATCCTTTAAACATGCCTTTCTACTTTCATCGTAGCCTGTATAAAATGTCGAAAAAGTTTAAGAGGCAGAAGGATGACAACATCTTGTTCCACCATGGGCTTATTAAGCTCATTGTTGTTTATCATTTGAGTTTTCATGGTGATAGTTGGAGGGATTTCATCGCCCGTAATGGCTTTGAGGACACAAACCATGTACAAGTTGATAAACCTGTGGTAATTGAAACCAAGGCTGAACCACCTGTACCCTTACATCTTCTACTGCCTAAACCCTCGGCCGACCCTCCTATTGTTTTACCCGACACTGTAACTAAGAGTGCAGAGGCTATTAAAAAGCCTATGAGCAAAAATCCCAAGGCAAACCTTAATGCTAATGCCAAAGGGAAAATGAATGCCCGGATCATTTGGAGAATGGCCAGAAACAAACCGAAACCCTCTGCCGAGTCCAACCCTATCATCCTAAGTGAGGATTCTGACTCTGATGTTGAACGTTTCTTCGCCAGCGAGTACCCCTACTCGCAGGGTTTATGTCCCGAACCCCCTTATGATTTTCTATCGAATCTTCCCCCCTGCCTAAAGAACGTCCCTGACTACCCGGGTATTAAACTTCCTTGTGAAACCCTCGGTCATTTAGCCAAACCCTCTCCTGCTCTTTCTAAACCCACACAGTCACCCTGTGACCAATGCAATTCATGGTCAGAATGATATTACATTGATGTTCCTGTACTCCAATCGAAGATTCAATCACTGGAAGATCAAATTGCAGTGCTAACCAGTGAAAAGGCCAATCTTCAAGCAACAGATAAAAAGCAAAAGACAACCGACTCGATCCTTTTCAAAAACGTGGAATCAGCTACGGCTATTGTAAATTCCAAACTGGCATAATCAAGCAGCCTCGTCACTATACAGGTAAATTGAAATTGCATGGGACATGTTGGGCAATTCAGGAGATATTTGGGTGTTTTAGTTTTATTGTAGTTACTTAGTTTAGTTAAAATTAGGAATATCTTCCCAGATTTATGTAAACAGTGTGATAACTTCCACAGGGAGGCTTTACCCTGTGGAAAAACTTATAAATACTTATTATTTTTGTAATAAGGATCATCCTCACTTGTGGGAGAACCAGGATAATGGATATCTAATAGAGACTGAGACATAAATTGATGTTCTGCTACACCTTTAGCTTTCATAATATCAATCTTTTTTTTCATGTTTATGTTATCAGTTTGCATTTGATTAATGACTACTTGAGCTATCTTAGTATTTTGCAAATGATATGAATTAATTAATATGATTCATATCTGATTTCTTCCAGTATTTATAAAACATAGCAATTGCTTGATTCAGTTTATGAATGACAGATTTCTCTTCTTCATCAATTGGATTATTCTGTATAAGTCTTTGCATAACAGGTTTACCTAATTGTGGATATTTATAAATCATATAATTGTTATGATTTTTATGTCTTGTTTGTCCTGTAAACAAACTCAAAGAGCATTGCAACTATCGTTTACGAGAAGCTTCTAGATTATTCGGTGTGAGTTTCCTTCCTTCGATCTGCTAGCATAGTCATCATACACAACGAAAATCTGGAGCATTTATCCAGGTTAGTTTGCGATTATTTTCGTTAATTTGATTAGACATATTTGTAGTTTAGATTAGTAATTTAGTTTAGTTATTTTTTTGTTTCATTTCTTGTTCATAAAATTATAAAAATCAAAAAATACCTTCCCCTGTCTTAGGGCAGAATATTAATGAGTTTTTCAGGTTTTAATTAAATCTGTAAATTGTCAATATTGTACATTTTGTGAATGAGTTACATTGTAGTTAGTAGTTAGTATAGTATTAATTATTAGATTGTAGAATAGTTAGATTAGTTAGTTTAGATTAGTTTTCTTTTGTTTTCTTAGGACCTTAGATCGACTAATGGAGCCACTAAACCCGTCAGGGTGGTTCATTCCAAACGGCTTGGGTTATTAGACAACCCCGGACCGGTTCCACTCTCTCAGTTGACGGACGGTCGATTTCGCCCATCAACACCTTCATGCTCGTCGAACTCAAATTTGAAGGCACATATATCTAGATAGTTTACCCCTTTTTCGGTCCAGATGGATATTTTTACGAAGAATGTACACCCTAGGAGATATGCTTCACTAGGAGAGTATTCTCATGTGTAAGTTTAACCCTTTTTCAGACCTGGGGGACTAAATTTATGAAAAAGGACCATTCTCCCAGGTTTTAGTTTTTCTCTTTTTCGGGCCTTGGATATTATCTACGAAAATGGGAACCCCTTGGAGTCCATAGTTAAGCTCTTTTCATACTCCCTAAATATGAAAAGATTTTCGAGTGACCTTGTTCCTTTTAGACTCATTAATTGGTCCAGAAGCAATATCTATTTGGCATAAGTTTAACCCTTTTTTGGCCAATAGATTACCCAAAAAACATTTACGCCTTGGGAGACATGTCGCAGCGAGAGAATTCTCCTAAGTTATGTTTTATACTTTTCAGATCGAGGGAACTGAATTACAAAAAAATCATTGAGTCCATAGTTAAGATATTTTCATAATCCTAAAAATTCAAATATAGCTGAGTGATCTTGTCTCTATCACACTCATTAAAATGGTTTTGAAGAGATATCCTTTCGGTATAATTTTTAACCTTTTTTTGAACCGGATGGAATAACTACAAAAAATGAATACTCTGGTCCTAATGACCAAAAGAGTTCTCCTTGGTATGATTTTATTCTTTTTCAAAATTTGGAGACTAACTTTACTAAAAATCTCACTCTGAAATCTTCTTTTAGTGGTTTTCAGACTCTCTTAAAGTGAAAAACCACTAGGATTACATTCTCTGGGCTCGTAAAACTTTTACATGGAAGGAGTCTTGTTGTGTCAAGATGTAAGCACATAAAATGTCTCATCCTTGCATCTTTGGCCTAATGTTATCTTCATGTTGTTATTACTAAAACTTTAAGAATTCCTTAGGTGCAAGCCTCATAGCTTTTTTTCCCTTGCGATCTGACACCTCGACCCCTAGAGGATTTTTCCTGAGTGTCCTTATCCTACACATGTTTCCTAGGATTCATCATAAGTATGTTCCATGTGCTTGGAACTAGTTTTCTTTCCCGTGAGATTCGTTTCTGCTTTGTAATGTAGCATTATTTTATTCTTTTTCAAAGATCGTTAAAAATTTGAAAAAAGACAAAAAAAAACAAATATTATTAAAAGAGAGTACAATATATACTTTCTCTTTTATCGATAGAAAGACAGTATCCCTTGGACAAACCACATCCATTTGTTTTTTATTCAACCATTGGGATCTAGTATGACCTTAGGAATTTGTTCTTGTTACATGGAGTGTGTCCTCCTCCATTTGGTTACTCTTCGAAACATATAGAGAGTTTGTGGTGCCTCCTATGGAATAGACTTATGCTGATAATATTCTTCTTGAGTCTCATCATTTTGTGTTCCTTTTATCAAAAGGAAGTTTTATGCAACTTGAGTCAACCATTCTGCAGTTGACCTCTTAACTTTCATGATTCAATCATCTCGAGAGTCTAGTCAAGTTCATATTCAAAATCAATGAAGTTATGTACCTAATGATCGAGATATTCCATTCTTTCCCTGACGGCATATCGAAGACCTCATAGTAGTGAGTCTTACACTCCTATTGTAATCCTACCCAAGTTTTAAAGATATTGAAGTTGTTGCTCGAGCTATGAAGTTCTCATCTCCAGCCACATGTGTTGATTCTTCCTAAGGATGGATATCCCATTATACTTGTATATCTTTATATGATTTTGAGATGTAGATCCATTATGTATTGTTTGCAGATACACTTTATATAGAAATTCATATTTGTCTTTTAGTCATGATTATTTTATATGACATTGATCTGTAGTGTACTTGATTGGCATCCATTCTTAGTTTATCTTAAGCCTAGGTATGCCCACATCAGAGAGATTATCATTATTTTATAGATGACACACTCACTAACACTCGTCTGAGGCTCACTCGACTTTGTGCCTTCCCACTGTGTAAAGATATTGTCATGTATTTTGGCTATCAGTTTCTATTCTGACCTCACACATTGAGGGGCATCTAGTATAGTAAAAAAATTCCACATATAAGCATCCAATACATTGGCTCATTCAATTGCATACTTTGCTAAAAACATTGCTCATTTTTCCTTCTAAAAAACCATTTTTTGAAAAATGTACGTGTCCTGATTTATAAATAGCCTACATGCACATGCATGTTGCATGATAGTTAGCACACATACACATGCTTGATGCATGCTAAGTATCCCACGTTTACCTTTAAAAATTGCAAAAAATATAAATTTGCGTGGATTCCGATGGAGTTTACGGACTATGTAGGGTTTCCTAAACATTTTACCCCTTGTATCCCATCCCCAAACCAACTAACCATATTTTTCTCATATAAAACAAGGTCTTGGGGATTCATTTGGACATATGAACAAGATAATAAGAAAACTCTACTAAAATCATTTTCCTCTCATTTCCCAATATTTGTATCTTTCTCTAAGTTTTAGCCTCAAATTTTCCTTTCATCCATTCTCCTTATGCAACCCTTCCTTCTCCCCTTAATGGTATGTTGGTTGTGAGAATTCTATGCGAGATTGGTGCACTTGGAGCCATAACAAATGAGCCCGAACTTGGTGTGTAGAGCAGTGGTCGCAAGAAAAGTTTGTAACCTTTTTTCTTGAATTTGAATAAAAGAGATTAGATTTGTCCCAAAAATCTATTTGTATATGTTCTTGTTAAATGGATCATTTATGTCTATGTTTAGGATTTTAAGTGATTATTAGAGATTGTATATGTTGTTTCATTGTATTCTTAAGGCCTTGTGGGTCACCTTTGCAAGGAGATCTGTGATGTAAGAGGAAACAACAAGTGGAACAGGCCTATGTTAGCCTATGGCTTAACTTTACCAATCACTAAGTCTAAATCGGCACCTATATTTGTATTATTCATTTAGGATATTAGTAATATATCCTCAAGTGATGACTAATGAGTTAGTTAAGATTGCCTAGCCTAGTCACCATGCATGATTTTAAGATCTAGAGAAAATCTCTCTATGACATGGCATCACCCATTGTACTATAAATATGTAACATTGGAGTGAATAATTTACAGTGTTGGTGAGTGAGCCTTTTCCGCCATGTTGTTGTTATTGTTTCTGTTTTATCAATTGGTATTAGAGCCTAGTTAGAGTCTGGGGTAAAAGCTAAGTAAAGGAGCAAGGTTGCAGCCATAACAGTCCATTGTGACCTGTGTGAGTTCTCATTAGAGAGCCATTTTTTTTTTTTTTTTTAAAGCTCATGTCTCTAGAGAGAGTCATGAGGCTGTTGTGTTAAGCCAATCTACGTTGGAGTGTGGAGGTATCATGAGGCACTGTTGAACCTAAAAAGAGCTGCCCATCACTGTGGAAAGGTACCAAATGAGGTGAACCACATGAAGTTGGTTTGATTGATGGGTTGTTGTGTTGATACGGAGGAACCCCTCCTAGAGATATCACTTCGTGGAGAGTTGATTTGTTATAGTTGTCAGGTGAAGGCACAAGAAGCAGTGTTTCCCATAATGAAGACTGAACAATTGCTCATAGTGTTGCAAGAGAGGAGGAGTCACCAGTCCAAGATTAAAATTCGTTGTACAAGAGGAATGAGAATTTTGGTAGATCTATGCGAGAGGTGCCAATTGGAAGTCACAACAGACAATGTCGCTTCACTGTTTGAGTGAAGTCCAGCCATGTGAAGGCTTCCCGTGAAGGATAAATCACTATAAGAATCTCTTTTAATCCTCCAATGTGACAGTGCGATAGAAGATAAAATCAATGAATTGGGAGGCCACCTCGGCCTTTTCCTCTGGTGCAATTTGTGTGCAGATGTTGTCGGGATTGAAGATCTGAATTGGTTGGTCACGTAGTGAGATTCGATCAGAAGACTAGAATCTCTATTGAAGGAATGTTCCTGGATAAATGGTGACATATGTCTACATCTTGGAACAACTTTAAACACATAGGATTGGAAGCGGAATATTAGTCGATTGCAGAGTCTCAATGATGAAGTTTCATAACAGGTTCTAAATTTTTAAGATCAAATGCGCCTAACTTAGAGGCTAAGGCATCTGAGATGATGAGCTTATGAATGTGGATACAAAAAGATGAGGCTGCCTTGGTGTGTAAGACCAATTTACAGGTTGTGTTTTTCCTTTCATCTAGTTTTCCATCGATCCCTAATCCTTCAACTTCAAATACAATACTTGCAATTTGTAATATCTGTGCCGGCCAGACTTGTGCACGGTGAGAATCGATAGTAAATTGCTATAGAGAGATTTGACTTCTCAAATGGGCTTGAAAGCCTTCACAGATCTAATTGACCCAAAATAGAGGATTTGATCGACCCTACAATCCATTGGGAAAATCGGCTTTGGCTAAAAGCTTCCACCTGGTATCCCTGCTGTAGTATTTTATATGGGCAGTACATGAAGGGTTTTTCTAGGACCATATCCTCAACTTTGTGATGACCCTCTATGTTCATCCAAACATAATAAATCTTCTCACATCCATGTCCACACCCACGTCCAGTGCAATATTCCCATGCATAGTTGAATGAGATGGCGTGCAATTCGTTTCCAACTGGAAATCCTTCAAATCGTTGAGTTATTTTTTATTTTTTATCCAGCATGACAAAAAACATTAAAAGAAGCATTATTTAGATTTGAAATTGATCTCCTCATGCAACAATGAAAATTATTCTTGTGAGGGTGACATTGTTGTACTCATAGGATTCAAAATCATCCATTGAAGAGTGATGTTTAATGTTCACTAAAATTAGAGGCTCTCCTCTAATTGAAAAGGGAGAAGAAGAAGCGCATATATTTATGTACTATGGAAATTAATAAAAATATTCATTTTGTAGTGTTTAAGTGTCCTAGATTCGCCCAAAATTGAATAAGGGGATCTTAGGAACACCTTGCATTGTGTGCAATGGTGAATGATTCCTTGAATGTTTTTTCATAGTGCTTTTGTGTCTAGTTTTGACACTACACTTGTAATTTACTCTACAACTACATGCACATGGAGTCCACAACAAGATAAGCACACAAATTAATGTCAGTGAAACACATACATGAAGTTCAAGCTAAAATTCATGCCAATCAAGCAACTAATGAAAGGTGCAACTCATTAATGAAAGGTGCAACACATCAAAGGTGGAATGGACTCTAAAGCTCCAAAAAAAATTCAAATTTGAAGATTAATTCAACTTCAAAATCAAGATTTATTGTAACTTGCAAAATGTCCTTTTGTAAGTTTACTTGTCTTTTTTCAAATTGATTTGAATTGATTGACAAGGATGAGTACTTGAAAATCAAATCATTGTAACCATCAAGTCTTTGGGATGCATTTTCGGTGGTAACTGACATCCTCAACTTCTTGGAAGAAAGCAAGAAAATTTTAAGCGAGCGTGAAACAAATTCAAGTGAACAAGAAGTTCAAGCGAGCGCATTCAAATGGAGTGAAGTCATGAATTATTAGAGTTACTGAACACTCTAATAAACACCACTGAAGACAATAGAGTAATCTTCAACAAAACAACTCTTCAATCAGTGCTAACTTGTTTGCAAGTGACACAAGCTAAAGTTAGACTTCTTCAATCTCTATCCCAACTATTGACTGATGAGTTGACTGATCTCAAAAATCAATAGTGAGTGAAGTGTTTTGAACTAGGTTTTTTTCAACACAACCCTCTCTATGATGTTAATGATGATGATGATTTTGATCAACAGTCAGTGAAGGAATAACACAGTGATACAACTTCAGAATCAGTTTTAGACGAAGTTGAATCTATTCATGAACCTGCAATTCAAGAGTTTTCTTTTGATTTCAGTGAAGAAAACCTTTCAATGATGCATCAACATGCAATAAATCCACTTCCATGTATTTCAAAGCAACATGTTCAAAATACTCTTTCCAAGCCCATCATCAGACCTTGGGAAGAAATCATCTACAACAAGAATAGAACAGGACTTGGATATGACAAGGAAGTTACCTTTCATATTTCTGATTATTCCAGACCAATCAAGTTCCAAAGTGTTGGATTCCTTCAAGAAGCTTCAACTTCACTTGGAATTGATACCAGTTTATGCTTTATTGATGGTATTATTGATCAGACTTGCGATTGAGGGGGGGATTGTTAGCCTATGGCTTACCTTTACCAATCACTATGTCTAAATTGTCACCTATATTTGTATTATTCATTTAGGATATTAGTAACATATCCTCAAGTGATGACTAATGACTTAGTTAAGATTTCCTAGCCTAGTCATCATGCATGATTTTAGGATCTAGAGAAAATCTCTCTATGAGGTGGCATCACCCATTGTACTATAAATATGTAACATTGGAGTGAATAATTTAAAGTGTTGGCGAGTGAGCCTTTTTTGCCATGTTGTTGTTCTTGTTTCTGTTTTATCAATCTACATCAACCATAAGGATTCAAGGTGCACTCATTAACCTTATCTTATCTCTTTCTCTTATCACTTAGTCTAGATTGTTTTGGGGTGTATTAGAGATAATTCATTAGTTTAAGGGACTTATCACTCTACCTATTCCTTAGCCCCAGTTTAGGGGGAATATTCCCATAACAGAGGGGTACACAATGTGGAGGACCAACTAGAGGAATACATTGATGATACACCAGGAGGTATACAACCCTGTCACCTACTGATCTATAGATGTTTATTAATATTAGAAGGAAACATGTTTGAGAAAATAGGTCGCATACATAACGTGCTCATAAGAAATACATTGTATTGTGCAATATGCAAAATTTTCACATACAATATTTAAATTCCTCTATCTATCCAATGCATTTTTATTTAGTTAGAGACTTTGGAGAGAAAGATAATCACTCATCTTAACATTTTCAGCACCCTAATACCATTACTATTCTTGTTTGGTCTCTTTTCTTAGTAGGAGTATTGAATTGTCTCGTGTTATTGAAATTGTACATGAGTTAGTTTTTGAAGTTTTTGAAGTAAGTGATAAACCTTACACTCTACATGGTCTTGTTTGATTCAGGTAAACATGAAGGATAAGGAGGAAAATACACCATAGATTATGAAACATTAAGTAGCCATGGATACTATGGTAGGCTTCTTTTTTGAATGTTTCTTTCCCCAAGGGAAAAGAAACCTGTAGCAATATTGGTCCTCAAGGAAAGAGAAAAGGTAAGAATGAAAATAATCATGAAGAATAATCCTATGATGAACGCGAACAAAATTGACAAAATCGATGTGTTATTACTTAGGATGCAACATTGGCAGGTTTCATATTTTCATCTTTGTAAGAGATTATTATAATTGTTGATTTCTTGTTGCAAATTCTGTGAGTGGTTTCTATGCTTATCCTTGATGGGAAGATATCTTTTGTATAAATTAAAGACATGAAAGTTGAAGTTTTATTTACATATAAAAACCAGTGAAAAAAATTGCATTGATTGAAGTTCCATTATCATATCACCATGAAAAAATGACATTGATTAAAGTCCCATTGTCATGTCAACATGACTCGAAATAGATATGCATGCATACATAACGTCTACAGGCATCCATCACAACTCTAGGAACAGGGGTAGAGCTAGAGTTCAATGTTTCAATAGTGCACCAACAAAGACCTAACTATTGGCCCTTTCGACAACACCTATGAAGAAGGTGAAGTATCACCCGAGGTAGAAGCAGGGGGGGTTACAGGACTTAGGTGTCTGTAACCAAGATGGGAGACAAATATGCGATAATAACACTTCGCAGAGTATTCTAGCAACACTTAGAAGGTTACATACATTAGTTCATTAGCTTCATTAACATTGCATAACTCACCCAAAGATAGATCAACATAGTAACAATAAATACACTTCAATCATTTAGAACTTAACACTAATTTAGATATAACATTCATTCATTCTTAACATAAGTAAAGAACTAAGAATCAACAGATCTATCTAACATACATAATAAGAAAATAATTGAGCATATTCATAACATAAAAAACACAACACAAAGAAACCAAAGACATAAGATCTATGTGGTTCACCCCAGTGTGGGGCTATATCCACCAACTACTTCATCTTCTTTATTATTCTTCTGAATCTTACATTCATCCGTTCCTGTTCACTAAGCCACAAATCTGAGGTTCCCATAGGATAGGATATATGCACACTGAGCACCAGATCCTCCTTCTAAAACTAGTTTTAGTCATAGAGCCAACTCCTCTATCGAGCATAGAACCTTAATACATACACATTATGTTGCATAAAGAAAGCCAAAACTACTTGCACTTATCCACTCCTCCCCCCCCCCCTTCTACAATACATTCTTACTTATTTACACTTTTACAATCCCTTGCAATAAGGCCTAATCATGGGTAAACCCATGGGCTGACATCCCATAACCCATTACAAAAACCCTAAAGAACCCCTTATTGGGTCCACATAGCCCGCAAAATAAGTGAGATCCATGATCTCAGCTCCGCCTGGGTGCTCCATCTTCAAACATCCTGTCGAAGTCCAAAAGTGGTCCAAACCTAACCAAGGTTTCCTAAAAACTTGGTCGAGGGACAACAAGCCCCCAACACTCACCTGTGACTCATCCTGAGTCACTTAGGTCTAGTCAGTGCTGCTTTGAAAGCCTCGAGCTTTACTTGAGTAGCCTCGACTTGCTACTTCACCTAAGCTTCCTACTCAACGAGCTCCTGGATCCTCTACTCTGTAGCAGGCCCTTCCAAGTGTTGTTCTACTTCTGTAACCACTTGGTCCAATTGTGATCCATGTCCCTCAATTTATTCCAACACCTTGCAGGCTTCATGTTGCAGAGGTTGTAGCTTCTGTGCAATTTCCATTACCCTGCCCTAGATGGCAGTAATATGTTACTCCACCGCATGCTATTCTTGAGATCTCTTCATTCTTTCAAATCGAGTCAGTAGATTCATCTGCACATGCATGAAGAATTTTTATTGTTGCACCTCCTGTAACTACGCTTCCTGTTTCCTTAGATCTGGATATTCTACGAGGTGTTCATAATTTTTCATTCTTCTATCGCTCAATGGTTTGCACTCTAAGGCGAGGGCCCTTATCCTTATTACAGTGTTCTTGGCAGTTTCCTCCCTCTGATCATGCACTTCCTGTAAGGTGCTTGATACTACTTGGACCTCCAACTCTGTTATCCTCACTTGAATCTACTGGATGGTCTCAGGGAGCTTCACTAATTGAATCTCGACTAACTCTTGGTCCTCATGTGCCAATCTTGGCACAGACTGATATGATTTACTCGCTGCCTCTTTGAATGCAACTTGTTCTACCAGAAACATCTCCTTTTATCTTTGTAGCTTCACTTTGTCCTCCTGGAGCATCGCCTGAAACTCTTCTCTCTCAGTTTCATAGGTGGTTACACTATACCTCGCTACTTGTAATTTCTCTAATACTTCATCTTTCTCTTGTTTCAAGGATTTTGTAGCCTTCTCCTTTTCTTCCATTATTTTCTGAATTCGAGCCTTTGTCGCATATGATAGTCTTCTCAATTGGGTTGGGTCATCCCCCAATTCTTCAATCTATGATAAGGAAGGAACAATAGGTACTACGTGGACCAAGCAAATGTATTGTTGCATTTCCTTCAATTCGTTCTTGATGTATCCATATAGCTCCTCCTACATCACTCCATATCTCTGCAATATGTCCTTGGAAGTATCCTCCATGGCTTCGCGGACCAAACTAATGTTGTCTTCCTTGAGCATTGCTTCTAAAAAGGGCTTACTGGCATGCATGTTATTTCTTGTTGAAGGTTTCTACGGGGAAACCTTTCTCTTCTACGGTGTTACTGTTTCATTAGGGGGATCTTTCGACAGTGTATCTTCACCTCCTCCTTTCTCATCACCTCCCCATTTTCCATATGCTTCATCTCCTCCTCCTTCTGGCAAGCCATATCCATTTTCTTCAAAGGTGTTTTCTTCCTTATCGGTCTCTACATTATGGAATTCTTCCTGCTTCTTCTTCTTCTTCTTCTTCTCTACATTATGAACTATCTAACATGCTTGACCTGGTTAACGATGGGTATTTCGATGGTGTCAGTGTTAGAGAAATCGGTATCAACAATGCGTACATGAAAATCCTTTGACCACTCCTTTGTGATCTACTCCATGCCCTCATCTTTCAATTTGTAATATGACTGTAAATCTTCCTTTCTCTCATATCTATGCATAATGAAATAGATAAAATGTGGATCTGCATGGAACTTGGCTATAGGTCTATAATGGTGCAAGGTGCGTGGTGTCATGTATGTAAATGACTTAATGGAAACCTTCAGTTGCTGATAATAGGCATGAAACACAACATTGGACTTCCATTGCTTCTACATGTCGTTGGCATACCACAAGGTAGAAAACCTGGTGGCCAACAACTCTGATGTTTCTATCTCCGAAAAGGTGGCTCCTTCAAGTATTTTCCAAGTGACAAACTTGACCAGCACAATCAGCCAACTGAGGTGGAACTTGTATCCCAAATTCTGAGCTTCAAGAAAATATTTTTTGAGTTCATTGCTGAGGTAACTCACCCAATTCATCTGCATTCCCTCCACACATTTTCCTGCGAGGTCCACCACTAAATTGGTGACCTATGTGGGGTGGTTCTTTCTTATGACATTTCCAACTATGAGTTGACAAGAGAGTCGCATCGCACCAACCTAGATAGAGGCTACCTTGTAGCCTCTCTTTCCTTTTTCAAATTTGTCGTAAGCCTCCTTGATGCGTTGTGCCAGGGAGCGATCTAAGGCCTTCCCTAGGTAAAATTATTGAGGGTCAGGTCCCTTCATGATTAATCATGTGATCTAGTGGATCAACGTCGGATCCAAAGTAATCCTCTGATAGAGCCATAGGTATCCACCATGATATAATGAGAAGAGGAGTTTAAGGAAAGCGTTAACCTCTTGGTGATAGCCAAAATGGGGAATCTTTATTACATTTAGCACAGTGGACTATGGAAGTCCCTTAATCCATAACTGGCAGACCAGGCGAGGCTTCTTCCTAGTTTACTTCATCAACTATGTGTGGGGTGTGAGCATAACATATTTATTTATGTCTCTTATATTGAAGTCATTGTTCTTTAGCAGTGGGATCTATCCCAACTAACTCCTGACTACATGTATTCCCTTTGGATTGTACACAGTAAACAAGGTGTACTCATAGTCGTGTGGAATGCTATCACAGGTAACCGTGCCAGCCAAAGGAATAATGTATTCTGGTAGGATCGATGGGATATTCTTTACATTAGCCATATCATCGCGATGCTTACTTCATTGCTCAACCACAGGGTTGACATGGCCAGAATGTCATCCAATGAAAGGGGAAGATTGCAATACCCTAGTTGATGAGGCATGGACACATTCAGATAACGTTTTATCAACCATAAGCTTCTTGAAGATATCCTCAACATACTTCTCTAATTCGGTAGCCTCGCCTGACATTCTCACAACTAAACAAACATGTCGGGGTAGGAGAATGGATAAGCGAGGTACACAAATGGACATCGACGTCTAGTTTCTGATAACACAACTTGATACACAATCAATTCTTTGCTATCTCACTTAATCATGGGTGGAAAAAATTGGTCCTGCCACAATGTTCGACGGGTTGAATAAGCGGGGCCTCGTAACAAATTCTTCCAATGGGAAGGAATGCTTTCATCAATGCGAATTTGTCCATTATGGTGAAGTATCAAGGTCCCAAATGCAGTCTATCCACCCATAAATGTGTTTTCTAGACATTCTGAAGTGTTATTCTAATGGTCATGGTGCCTCCAATGGTCATATAGATTTTCCATGGCGAATTCCCATTCTGCGTGGTCCTACTATTCTAGCAAGGTTCAAATCCTGTGAACCTGTCTCCTGCAAGGTTCCTGTGAAGTCTTCCATCTGGTCTCTGTAGCTTCTTGTAGCTTTTCTAACTTGGCTTTCTTTTAACTGAGCTTTCGTGCCTTCTTTCCTGTGATCTAAGTCTCTCTAACTATTTCTGGATTCCTCTTTCCATTCTTATTCTTATATTTTCCTAGCGTAGTGACTTCGCACTTCTAATGTGCCCTTAAAGGGTTTGAAGTTAATATCCCTTATCTTAATACTTCCTGGATGGATATACTTCTTTCTTTCATGGATAGGTCCTTCAAACATTCTTGCATTCTTTCAACCTTGATAGCTAATTCTCTTGCCTTATGTCCCTCCTGTGCTATTACTTTGTTTTGTTTCTTCGACTTATCCTCTCGTTCTTCTATGAGTCGATCTATTTTTCTAGCTATGAAATCCCTTAGTTCTTGTTTTTTATTTTCTATGTCTTCTTCCTTTGGTTTTGTTTTGATCTAATCCTTCTCAATCCAAGTCTTACCTAGTGAAAGTGGTAAAGGGTCATTGTTCTCAACAAACTTAATGATTTCAAATTCCATGGATAATAATAGGTACATTAGTAACTCTTCCACATAAGGTTATCATCTTACCCTTAAACAAGCCTATCCTTCTAATTGAAGGTACCACAATAGGCTTTCCCAAAATTTTCCAAGTATCTTCTCTCATAATATTCACTTCTATTTCCTCATCCAAGACAGAGTATATGTCGAAGTCTTCTATTCTTTCAATTATGCATTGTTTTACTTTCAGGATCTCTGTTAAATTGACATCTTTGTGAACATCCATTGTTTCTTTCAACTATAATAACATATTTTGAGCTTTCTCTGATTCTAACATGCTCTTATTCTCTTGACTTTATATCGACGCAGTAACAATAAAGACACTTCATCGTTTAGCACATAGAATTGAGTTAGATATAACATTCATTTATTCTTAACATAAATAAAGCACTAAGCATCAACAAATCTATCTAACATACATAATAAGAAAAGCACTGAGCATATTCATAACATAAACAAAACATCACAAAGAAACCAAAGACACAAGATATACGTGGTTCACCCCAGTGTGGGGCTACGTCCACCAACTACTTTGTCTTCTTTATTATTCTTTTGAATCTTACATTCATCTACTCCTGTGCACTAAGCCACAGATCCAAGCTTCACATAGGACAAGAGATATGTGCACTAAGCACCAGATCCTCCTTCCAAAACTAGGTCTAGGAAAATATC
>JZKD02S0588484.1:49121-86260 GCA_000966675.3 Picea glauca | reverse complement strand
AAGCTGCGCATAGAAAACTGGAAGACTGAAGTCCAAAATCCTCCACAACCACCAAGAAACACTTCACAGAATCACAACTATGGTGGAAGCCAAATGCCAGTAATGGCGACTCTGCGAGTCCCTAACCGCGAAGACAGATAATGAGAAAAATACTTTCATAAATTTCATTTCGAGCTGTAGTAGCCTGTAGGTAGACTTTAGCAGGTGCATTAATGTTTATTGTGGTGAGTTGGTGACACGCAAGCGCGGGTAGATGGTTTATTTATTTCGACTGATTGATTTAGTGATTCGAATTTCGAGCGGACTGCAGATTSGARTGATTCAATGTATGAAATAAATAAACCATCTACTTTTGATTATAATTTATAAATAAACCATGTGTATGGCCTAGGCCCTATACTATATATCATATACCTTATATACCTACTACTATATCATATACCATATATATATAGCTACTAGGATTTTTGACGTGTACTCCACTTAGTTACAGGTCAATTTGACGGGATCATAATTTTGATGCAGGTCAGAAATGACGTGTGGAGTTCGTATTTACATGTCAAATACGGATTCGTTGATCAAATACGGGCTGTAGGCCGTCAAATTCCAGGCCTGGTTCTCTGACGATGGATCTGGCTTTGAATTTAAAAAGTGTACTGAAAACATACACTCTGGATATTACCAAACATTAATTAGTACTATCATTTGAAAGTACACTGAATTTCACTCTGGATATTCACCAAACATTAATTATTACTATCATTTGAAAGTACACTGAAAACATACACGGTATATATTCACTTAATATTAATTAGTGGTATCATTTGAAAAGTATACTATAAACATGCATACAGTGTGGATATTCAACGTTAATTACTAATATCATTAAAGTTGTCATGACTATAAATCTTGCTATGAATTAAAAAAATACTCTGTGAATGTTGACATTACGAAGACTGAAAACAGTCTTTAAATTTAATTCGGACGAAGGGGAAAAAAATCATTTAAATATATAAAACAATTTAATTTTTAATAATTAAATTAAACTATATACATATCTTTCAAAAGTCATTTTAAAAATTAATATATCTTAAATTTTAATTTTAATATTAATTAATAATTTTAATTAAAAAAAATTAATATATTTATTTCAAATTTTTATTTCATAAAATGTTTCATTATTTTTATCTTACTATTTTGATGTTTACAATACTTATATCTATGTGTCAATTTTATTATCATATTATTTTTTTAAATGCCTATTGAAAATGGAATGAAACAGATAAATTGTAATTTAATCATTAAAATATATCAACACCCTAACTTACATGTCATCAAAACTCATTGAAATTTCTCATACATTTAATAATTTTGTTATAACCATAAAGCTCACATTCATTTCAATTTATTCAATAATTTGGTTATAACTATAACCCTCACATTCATTTCAATTTACGGATGGCCTTAATTTTCATGGTTATTATTCACAATGCATTCAATAATTTTGTTATAACCATAACGCTCACATTCATTTCAATTATTAATAATTTTGTTATAACGATAACACACATTCATTACAATTTACTGATTACCTTAGTTACCATTTTTCTTATTGACAATGCACTACATCACATATGACCACTTCCAATGCCTACTATATGCTTCTTATCATTACAGTTTAGTGAGGCCCGTTGGTCGTACCAGATGGTAGAAACTAAACCCTTTTGTGTGTTTTTACGAGTAAACATGTGTTTTTTTTTTCAATCGTTATTTGTGTTAAAAATAATTTAACTCTTTTGATGCATATAAAATTATTTGGTTTATGGATGAGTTAAGTTTTTTTTTTTAATTTATTATTTTAATTTATTTTAGAAACTAGATTTTTTTTGTTTATTTTTATTTTAATAAATTAATATAGATCCATCTTAATTCTAGATTTATTATGCTCAGAAAGACATCAAAACTTTAAGTTGGATTAAGTTGGTTCTTAATATATATGTGTGTGTATGGGAGCACCACATGTCAACTCCATATTGAAGACGAAAGAAATTACAGATCTCTATGTTGAATAGGGAAGCAATTACACATCTCCCTCATAATGAAATGTAGAATGTGTCTTTCAACTGAATTAGGTGGTTTTGAGTTTGTTGGTCTTACACATCTCCCTCATAATGAAATGTAGAATGTGCCTTTCAACTGAATTAGGTGGTTTTGAGTTTGTTGGTCTTAATTCTCGTTTATTAGTCTGGTGATGTTAATGAGAAACCACCATTTCTAAAGAAGAGTCTAATGAAGCTTAATGTTCAGAACTTGTAAGGAAACTTATCACTCAGAGAGAAACCAAAAAACAAAAGAAATCATAATAGACTACTTATCCTTTATTTATATGGGAAAATCCTTTCTATAGATCTTTTATTTATATGGCAAAATACGTTATGTAGATTTATAAGGAATCCATTTTTGTTTATATCGAATAATAAATTCAATTTAAATTGTTCAAAATATTAACTTTTCAATACTCTCACACATAGCTCAAGTTTTTTTATTAAACAAGAAATCTTAAAAACCTACCATTCAATATGTCGGTCATTAACCCCTATATTTTTTCTCTATCTTATGAGGGTTGGGGGGAGGATTAATAGAGAAAATTTATAATACATTATCTCTATTAATCCTTTCCCCCATCCTCATATATGAGGGTTGGGGGGATTAATAGAGAAAATGTATAATACATTTTCTCTATTAATTCTCCCTTCCCCCACCCTCATATATGAGGGTTGGGGGGGCTTAATAGAGAAAATGTATTATACATTTTTTCTATTAATCCTCCCCCCATCCTCATATATGAGGGTGGGGGGAGTGATTAATAGAGAAAATGTATAATACATTTTCTCTATTTTTCAAATTTTTGGTTATATTTGGATTTTTTTCTATCCCTATCCTCTAATTCTTCTCCCCTATTTTAATTTCCTATTTAACTTATTTTTACCTAACATGTCTCGGTTTTTCCCCTTTGAACTTTTATTTACTTTTAAATTATATATGTTTTATTATTATTTTTCCTTTTCATTTTATGTATTCAATTTTAATCATTTTTATTTACCATGGTAATTATTATTACCCAATAATTACTTTATTATTTTATATTTTGTCACAAGGGCTCCATACTTTTTCAGTTGTTTTTTTTTTGTAAGTAAGAAGAAAATTGTATTAAGTTCCTGCTAAAGACTGCAGTAGAGTATCAAAAAGTATACAGGTTTAGATGCAAAGCTGGACTGCCCCAACAGAGGGGAAACCAGTCCAGTCTTTCATCCAGTTTAGATGTCTGAAAATCATTAACTTAGGCAATAAGAGCTATGTTCAGAACTGACCATCCGCTAGACTAGGAGACTAACAAAACTGCATAAAGGCAAGCATAATCTAAACACCTGGCGAATATGTCGGCCACATGGGAGGGAGATCCCTTGGCCATGGCTCTTCTACTATGTAAGTTGGCTCGTAAGCGGGCTCGCCTGCTTGGTCACGCTCGCTTGCCTCCTCTCGGTGGTCGTGTTCAGCCTTCATCGGATGTTGAGCCATGCTCGGTACTTCCTTTGTAGCAGTGGCAGGTGTCTCCCTTGACATATCATCAGGTGTTCGTTCCTCTGTGAGAGCCCCCTGCATGGAAGATAGAAGAAGGATGCATCTCTCCACCTTCTCGTCAGTTTGTTGAAAGCGATAATTGAGATCGGCCATCTCTTGCCGGAGCTCGAAGACCAGGTCGGTCATGATAAGTAGACGGTCTCTGAAATATGCCCGATCGAAAGTACCTGTCGATTGCTGATCCTCCTTCTTAGGCGCGTTCTGATGGGGGTCGCCGCTTGAGCCATGGAAGGGTGTCGGGGGTTGAAACTTCACCAGAGGGACATGATGGTAGCACTGACAGGTGATTGGCGAGCGGGAGGTTGAAGCTAATGCAGGAGCCGTCGAATTTTGCAGGAGAGAATCCAGCTGAGGATCCAGGGGGGGTCGACCAGAAGGTGAACCAGGAGGCTTGACGGGGGGTCGACGACGCTTCCAGGGAGAGCCCCGCTTCGGCCTCCCCCTCGGATGCGTCATTGAGTGCACCGTGGAGATGAAAGGCGAGGGAAGCAACTTGCGCAGGAGAGGGACTGGGAGACGTATTGGCCCGTTCTCCAACAAGAGGAGCCTTGTTGAGCACAGGCGAGAGCAAATTACAAACCAAATGAATCGATCCATAATGAAAACGCTTGCAAGAGGGGCATGTGTGTGTGTGGCATTAACGCCCTCGGATAAGGCCATAAACCACATTTAAAGTTCATGCATGGGGGCTGGCTGGAGCACGAGGCCATCACGTGCCTCTGTGCTGTGAAGGCTTGTGCCAACCCCTTCTCCTTGCCACGATGTCCACGCTGTCACCCCATCCAGGGGCATACTTTTTCAATTGTTATTTACAACAATTATCCATTATTTTAGCTCTATAAATATCCAACCTTCCAATTTTTTTTTATCAATTTAGCTTTAATTTTTCTTGATGATGGGCTAAGTGTCCATCTTAAGTAAAATAATTGCATATCAACTCTAGATATTCTTTGAAATGTCATACACACTTGGAAATAAAGTGTGGAAATAAAAAATGTCATACACACCTTATTTCCAAAAACCTTATGCATTAATAAACTATTATTTAAACTCTACAGATGCACAACTCATACAAAGTGCACTAGTGGAGAGGAATCCTCCTTGGGATATGCACCTTGGTGTTCCATATTAGTCACTCCTTGTTTAGTAAAAGGTGTCCCCATCTACTAAATAACTACAGAAAGTTGGCTTGAAATTAAGACTAGGAAAACCATTTAGCATGACTACGAAGCTGGTCTTGATGTCCAATAAGATAATTGGATTGTTTTTAATAATGAGTGGAGTGTGTGCACTACAAGGAGAGCACCTTCTAGTGCATTTTTTTCTAGAACATCCCCCAAAAATTTATCCCTTGGCTATTTATAGTGGAGGTTGTTAGCGGAGGTGAGGGTTCGAAGTTTTTGTGGAGGTTCTTTTTCTGGTCCACCTTTAAGGTACATAAGCATCGTTGTGCACCTAAAAATATCATACCAGTGATTAAATGTTCAAAGACATCAACATTTTTTATAGTGGAGGTTCTTGGAAAAGGAAGACAACTAGAGGTTTTTGCGAAGGCTTTTTTACTCATTATATTTTAAGGTACATATACACTAGTGCACACATAAAACACAATGCATCAGTTCTTATATGTTCAAATGCACCATCATATGTTATAAAAAAAATAACAAACACCGATCAGAGCGCATCAATGGCATTGAATATTACGACGAGGTGCATATAATTGTCCTTAGGCGCACTACGATCGGGTAAATAAAAAAATTACCAGATCTATTTTCATTGATACACCTCATCCTTTTCTTCCAAACTCTCAATCAAGCATCGATTCTCACTCTCCTTTCAAAAACACCCTATTTTCAGTGCTCTTCAGGGAGTTGGATAACTTCACTAGGAAATTCCACACATTTCCAAATTTTTGAAATTAGCATGAATTTTCATTTGTTCTCAATGGTGGAACCATGCCCCCTTGGGACATAAGAGTCTAGGTAAAAAATTTATTACCTTCCCATTTTAATTTCCATACGATTAAAAATTGAATTTATCTTGAAATTTGGTCTTTTTTTCATTTTCTTTCCATATTTTGCATGGTGTGCTTATATGATTTGGCTCGCCCTGATGTGCTGCATATTGTTCTAACTTCACATTAAGCACCTCAAACACTTCATCTAATCTAATAACACTAAAACTATGTGTCGTTTGAAATGCCCCACACCTTGTGTGTTATAAAAGACAACACCTGCTAAAACAACATGCAGATATTTTTCAAACACATAAGCACTAGTGTGTTATATTTAACTAAGTTCACCACTAATTTTACGACTCATAAAATTTAACTCAGTGATGAAAAATTTTTAAACAAATGCACCGATATTATTAATAGAACCACACTGGGACATATATTGACCGATTTGGAATAGTGGGGAATTTCATTTTACGCCTGATAATTGGTGCTTTATGATTCACAATGCACTTCTAAACAAAGTGTGAGTGTTCCAATAACACAGTAGCATTACGGTGTTCATAGTAACAGATAACACCATTTAAATTGCAATAATTTAATATAACATAATGGTTTCTATAGTGTAACGAACCTCCCCGTTACGACGACAAACCTCTTATAGAAAGTGCAATTTTTTTTTTATTTTTTAAAAGTATGTGCACGCGTTTACAAGGGAAACAACACATTCGACTCTGCATCGCCACCCGACGACTAACAAGACGCAACAACGACGAACACAACAAGACAACGTAAGATGCACATCAAGTAACTGCATGAATTTAGCGACGATCAATCGACAATGAGCAAGACTGACTACCCACCCGTCCTACCTTGCAATGGTTAGGACCTCCAAGACACATAAGCAACGCTCAAGCCCAGGTTCCCATCGAGTTTAACCATTTAAGGTCTCAGGGCTGGCGACTGTTTTGAGGAACATGGAGGTGTCTACATCCTGCCCGACACAAGCAACCAAGCAATAATTGTTCACAACCAAGTACAACAAAAATTAATGAATCGACCACTTCCTTTGAGGGAGGCGCAAGTCAAGGACCCCGACAATGACCAAGCATTAATTAAGACTCAGCATTACCTACAAATCAATTGGAAACAAGTACAGATCAATCGCTTCATTTAAATTTCGTTAGTCGACGAGTTACCAACCCAACCTTAAAGATGTAAATTCAATTAAATGCAAATCCCCATTTACTACTCATAGTAACTTATTATGCTTAATTCAAGGACATTACATTTTGTGTTTTGTTGATAATATTGAAAATTTACAATAATATTTCCATAAATAATAACAACCTTACATTTATATCATGATAACCTTGCAATAAATTTCAATTACAATGCACCTTATATGTTATCAATAACAATAAAACCACAATAACCCTTCCGTGCATGATAACCATATTACACTTTATATTACAAAAACCTTGTCGTCAATAACAATCACCTTACATCATAAATGTTATCAATAACAATAAGGCTGTCATGGCATTACTATAATTGATACGTCCTTACATTTATTATAACAACCTTGCCAATGAAATAACTAAACTACAATGACATTATCTTAATGATTACATCCTTACATTTTATATTATAAAAGCCTTGGAAATAAAACAACTAAACTGCAATGTCATTACCTTAATGATTACATCCTTACATTCCATATTATAAAAGCCTTGCAATTAAAATAACTAAAATGCAATGACGTTACCATAAAGGATAACATGCTTACTTTTATTGTAAAAGATTTGCAACTAAATAACTAATCTACAATAATGTTACCATAAATGCTGCCATCCTTACATTGATATTACAAAAGCTTTGCAATTAAAATAACCAATTTCACCATCGTGGCTAGCCAATAATCACTAAGCCATACATTTTCCCCAAATAAAAAAAATGTTGATACGTAGTAACTGAGGCAAATAAACTGCCACCTGTCATATAATTCTAACGTAAACCCACACACAATCAACTAGTTATTACAGAATCTGGCCCTGACTAAAATTTATGTAGAACGTTGTTATTAAATCCTTGAATCACAATAAATTAGCTTGGCATCTAGCCGCAATAACCGATAAAAGGACAAGTTGTCACTGAATTAAAAGAGGTCTGCAGAGACGAAACAAAGTCCTTGCAGCAAGGCGAAGCCCTAGCAGTTGGTTGGTTGGTTGTATAGGGCAGACTGAGATAGACGCATTACTTCCACTAACTAAGACGCTACCAATGTTGGCGCCCAACCAGAATTTCCACCATGCTCAGCAAGATGTCCATACTGGATGATAATTAAGTCGAAGGTAAAACACCAATCAAATAAAATCAGGCATTACCAATCGTTCCCAGAATTAAGAGGAATAAAACTTCATAATGAAGGGTTGACTTCAATGTACACCCGTTTTAAAACTCAACTCGGCAAAGGCAGGGGTTAGATGGCTTTCCAGGAGTGAGGGAGTTCAGGATGGAATTGCAATGGTATTCAAAATGTTTAAACAATTTAACCTTTGAAATAAGATTCTTCGTGATATAGTCCAGGAAATCAACTACGGAGTCCTGAAGCGTATAAAAATTTAAAGACTTTGTCAGGCAATTCAACATCGAGAAACCTGAAGGTAAAAATGAAATATAAATCTCGTTGTGCAAACTCCACTAAATCTCTTTGTGCAAACTCCAATGAAGTCAGAATCTAAATCTTTTGGTATAAAGTAATAACTTGATAACTCACCAAGGAAAAGGACAAATTAAAACATTTAAAACAACAAATCGTTGCAGCCTTTCCAGGAGCAGTCATGAGGCTGTTAGCGATGGTAAATGAGGTAGCGCATGGATGTCAGAAGAAAATATAACCAAGGCAACGCATCCATAACTGTTCGCAGCACCAGAATCTGGCAAAGTCGTGGCCCAAAAACCTAAGGCGATGGGTGGTCGGGAAAAATAAGGAAACACCAGTTTAATACCCCGGGTATAAACAAATCTCAAAGGAGACTCCCTGCAACGAGGAATCGTCATAAAACATAAACCAACCTAGATTCAATCTAGAAGACCTAACACAAGGTTGGAATTCACTCGCAGAGTTATAAATAGAACGCAAGGTTTATAAAATCAGAGTTTTAAATAAGAAGGGAAAACGCAAACTGGAAATCAACACAATATTAAGAAAACCAGAGTACCAAATCAATCTGACTTAGAAGTTTAATTTTCCCTTCGGGTTTCAATCCAGGATGCCCAACCACGCCCAAATACAAATAAGGATTGTTTACGCGTTCCGGGATACCAGTACGAGAAGAAAAAAATAAAAATTTGCAGGCTGAAGGTTAATATTAGACTGAAATATTGGCCAAGGAAAAGTCATTTAAATACTAGGGTTTAATCATAAGATTCCTTGGATAAATCATTGAGTTAAAATTGCCAGAAATTTGACCAATGGAACTAGGAAGAAATTCACCTAGTAATCCAAATCCAGTGCGCCTAAATTTCCTTTAAAAAAAACAGACTTAATTGTATTATTTACACTACTAGGGTACATATGCCAATCTAAGTCATAATTCTAATGTATTCTACTCTAAAATCAAGGAGCGTACTGTTTCCCGAACTCCTGCTTCGAACGTCGTCCGCGCGCTCCGTCCCGCTCCCGCTCGCCGACTGCCGAGACTACACTG
The DNA here is from genome assembly GCA_000966675.3 of Picea glauca. NCBI lineage: Eukaryota > Viridiplantae > Streptophyta > Pinopsida > Pinales > Pinaceae > Picea > Picea glauca. Next base: position 76,951 of record JZKD02S0588484.1, on the reverse strand, counting down.
GTACCTCCCAGCCAGTCGCTGGGGTTACTTTGCTTCCCCCTTAGCCCCCCGAGCCGCAAAGGGGCCACACACTATCCATATGGTACATCTAGCTCCCAGCTCGCCTTGCAAGGCTGAGCTACCACTCCTATCCGAGCTAGGAAATCCCAACTCCTCACAAGTAATCAGTCAAGTCACAAATCCGACAGCGTAACGTTACGCTAACAGTTGATCCCCTTTCTTCCTCATCTTCCCTTTCTTTTACAGAGTTTTTTAGAACCTCCAACTTTCCCTAAATCACATTTAAATTAAGTTTTAATAAAAATCTTCTAAATATTCTCCTTCACACAAGTGTTGTCCATCCTCCTCTTTTCTCCAATAATTATTTTCTTTAAATTTGTTAATTGTCTCATTTCCCTCAACCACCTAGAGTTTCTCCTAAATTTACTCCTTGGTGTTCCTAGATTCCCCTTCAAGTTTAAATACTTTCCCCAAAATGAAGTTCTTAATTTAGTTTATTTTAGAAGGTTTTTAATTGCAGATTCCTTACTATGTTGACCTCGCTTTTTACCATAAGTTCACCTCTTTGCCTTATTATGTTTCCCCCATTCCTTAGTTTCCTAATTTTTATTATTCCCTTCTTTCCCCTTTTTTTTATTAGAGCCAAAATGAGAGTTGTACTATTTACTCTTTTCCTTTTATTATTAATTTAAAATCTTTTTACACTTCCACAAGTTAAATAATTTATTTCTTCTTTACAATTTAAAACCACGGATTTTAATTAAATTATAACTCTCTTCATTTTAACCCAAAAATTTATGAAGACTAACACTATTAGTTAAGTGGTTTTTAGTTTAAATTTTTATTTTTATTTTTATAGGGTCTTTTTCTTAAGGTTAAACAAAATTTTACCCTAGAGAAGTTTTAGACTTAGGACTTAGATTCTGAACTGGGCGACAATTATTTAGGGAAGTTGTTTTAAGAATTTATTAATGCGTTAAAAGTATTAGGGCCATCTAGGTTTGTTCCTTCATCAATATCAAAGCGACGCAACCTTCAGAACACACCATGTGCTCCAAGCGTGCCACTCGCCTCATTTGTTTCTTTTGCGCGACGTGCCCTTCAGGATGCACCACGTGCTCCAAGGGTGCCACTTGCTTTGTTTGTTTCTTTTGGGCGACATGCCCTTCAGGATGCACCATGTTCTCCAAGGGTTCCATTCGCTTCTTGACTAATTGGTAGACATTAATAACCCCTGGATTCAACACTCCACTAGGTGAACTTGTGGGAGACTAAGGGTTTCTAAGGAATAAGGCCCCCACCTTATTGCGCGCCCCTTAGAGTCATCGTGAGCGACTATCACAGTCTGCCCTCAAGGCATCGTGGATCCTCTCGAACTAGGTAATCGTTAACCTACAGTTCGAGCCATAGCGGGAGTGCTAGTAGGCTGTGGCGGGGCTGTTGTCCACACCTCTCCCTCAACCTCTCTGGAAATTGTGTGTGGCCCCTTTACTCCATATGTGAGTCTGGTCGGCAAGTTATCGTTAGCCTGCATCATCAAAAATCGTATCAGAACATGTCCACATCATATCATCAATTCAAATATACTAAATCACAGTAAACAATCAACCCCAAAGAACACTCCCTGACTCGATCCAGAGTCCAAGGGGTCCCGTGGATGCCTCCACATCCTCAAAGTCAAAAACTCTATGCACTCATTAAAACCGAGTCAATAGCATCTGTCCACGTCAAAGCAGTAAAACATCATGTCATCTATCATATCGCATCATAATCAAGGATAAATGTTTTATTATCATAAAAGTCCAGATCACTTGTGAGCAAGTGTCCTCAAAGAATAAGTTTTCTCAGTGCTCCAGAGCGGGATGTTACATACACCCCCTCTTGGTCTAAACTTCATCCTGAAGTTCCATAGTATAAGTGCTGAAATAAGTGTATCACAATATTATAAGTCTATCTATCAAACAAAAATGGAAACTGTTGGCGCATATCATATGCGTCCTCCGAGGTCGCTGAGTGCGGACTATAACTGTCCCACTGGACCTTGACCTGATCCACCATTCGACGTCGTAACTGTCGAACACGATGATCTAATATGCGGACCGGCTCAGCCGTGAGCACTCCCTAGTCCGATACCTGCAAGGAACTCATGTCAATCACATGTGTAGGATCACTAATATAATGTCTCAAAACAGATACATGAAAAACATCGTGCATACGCCTCAAAGAATCAGGCAAGTCTAGTCGATAGGCCACGGGCCCCTTTGTCTCCACAATCTTGAAAGGTCCCATGAACCTAATAGAGAGTTTAGCTCCCTTTCCAAACTTGATCGAACTCTTATGCGGTTTAACCCGCAAGAAGACTCGATCGCCGACCTCATAATTATGGTCGACTTGGTGCGCATCAACATAACTCTTCTGTCGATCATGTGCTTCTTTAATCCTTTGTCTTATTATTTGAATTTGTTCTTCCATTTCTTGGATTGCTTCTGGTCCCACCAGGACCCTATCCTCAAGTCGATCCCAACTCAAAGGTGTCTGACATGGTCGCCCGTACAGAAACTTGAAAGGCACCATCTTAATGGTGCTCTGGTAACTGTTGTTGTAAGCGAACTCTACTAGTGGCAAGAATTCTTCCCAATGCTTTTGTTGGTCCATCACGTACATGCGCAACATGTCATCCAAAGTTTGGTTCGTTCGTTATGTCTGTCCATCAGTCTCTAGGTGATACACAGTACTAAATTTAAGTTAGGTTCCCAAGGCCTCTTGGAAACTTGTCCAAAATCGTCCAGTAAACACCGATCCTCGATCGGATATAATCCTCTTAGGCATGCCATGCAACCTCACAATCTCACTGATGAAAACTCTAGCTATGTCAAGTGCCTGATACGTCATATGCACAGGAATAAAGTGAGCACTCTTCACCAGAGTGTCTACTACTACAAAAATTGAGTCGTGTCTCCTTGTCGTCAGTGGCAATCCAACAATAAAATCCATCGAAATAACTTCCTATTTCGATTTCGGAATGGCATGTGGTTGTAGTAATCCTACTGCGTGTCTATGTTTATCCTTTACCTGCTGACACTCCAGACACCTGGCCACATAGTTAACTATGTCGACCTTCATTCCCCTCCAGAAGAATAAGGGTTTAAGATCTACCCTCGTCTTCGTGACTCCCGGGTGAGCCATGTAAACTGATCTATGATCCTCACTCAGGATCAACATCCTCAACTCATCGTTTGGCGGTACATAAATATGACCTTTAAACATTAATAACCCATTGCTATCAAATGAAAATCCCTCATATCATGGTACCATAATTGTGTTTTGTCAGAAAAAACCCTCGACTTCCTTGTACCAATCATCGTCACGCTGTAAAGTGAGAATCTTCTCACATAGATTTTCCTATATAGGAAACACTAAAAAGATGTGTGGTCTCCGACTCAAAGCCTCCTCCACTTGGTTCACCATTCCCTTTATGTAAGTAATCTCAAAGTTGTACTCACTAAGCAATTCCGACCAATGCCGTTGTCGCGCATTCAGGTCACTTTGCGTAAAAATGTATTGTAGTCCATAATGATCAGTCTTTAATTCAAATTTTCTTCCAACAAGGTAGTGTCTCCAAACCTTCAAGTCATATACGATGGCTAATAACTCCAAATCGTGCGTCGCATAGTTCTCCTCATGCCTTCTCAGTTTCCTCGAAATGTAAGCGATTACTCATTCGTCTTGCATCAAGACTCCACCTAAGCCTTCCTTAGATGTGTCTGTACATACCAAGAAGTCCACGTTAATGTCAAGTGTTATCTCCTCAAATAAATTGGTGGATTTTTTCTTTTTGAGGTGATAGGTTGTGATCTAAATTTTATTTCTAAATTTTGGTAAGTAGGTTAGAGATTCTGTATTTTGAAAATAAGCTCAAAAGCAAATTTGGATTTGGTTTGGTCAAGAAAAGGTCAGAATCTCAGGTTTCGGTGGTTTAGGTGAGCCTCAAATGTGCTCATTAACCACCGAAAACCTTCATTCCCAGCAGTTAAGGGGTCGAAGCAAGAAGGCGATTAACCACCGAAAGTGTTTCAACGGTAAAAATAGAAATCCTGTGCTTTCGCACTAGCCAGCTATCAAGCTGGCGTAATGATTAAAACACAACCGCTGAAAGCTCACCATGACGGAGGGTATGCATGTTCGTGGTGTCTATCCAAAAAAATTTGAAGCTCCTGTGTCCTTTCAATCACATTGATCATTTCAAAATCCAAAACACGGCGGGGATTTGTATGTGTGATTTCACAAAACCTCCCTCCATTTCAGTCACGAGTACTCAAGCCATCATGATCTCATTACTCCTTCAGAAATCCTCACTGAAGTCATTATGAATCCCGAAAATTGCTAAGATGACCATGAAGTTCGTGATTTCATTAGTCAATCGTATTTTCAGAGATATTCATCCCGTTTCCTCTGGTGATCGTCAAGGTGCCATCAAAATCCCAGCGAGCATTCTCAAGTCAATTAAGCCAGTCGGATTATCAGGTAAGCTCAGAAACTATCTTCTGTCAGTTTCAAATTTGCCACCGAAAATCTAAAGTTTCGGCATATTCTCAATCGAATTGTCGCCCGAAACTGGGCCAGTTTCTGAACTCGATAATCCTAACGTTATGTTACTCTGTTCCACCGATTTTCCATAAAATATTTTTGTTGTGTTCCTAGTTCCCAGAGTCATTGTCTCTCCGGATGTCTAGTTTACCATAATTTCAGGCACAGTGAGCATCGACCCATGTCGAAAGAAGGGCCAACCTTGAGATCTGAGGTGGATGGAAATTGGTATTTAGAAGCCCATCCAGAGGTGGTAGAATGTTTCAAATAGAGTGGAGTTTTTGCATACTTTGAGAAATTAACAAGATTTCACCAACAGGTGGTCGAATCTTTTGCTCTTTCCTATGATGGAAGGACTGCTAAAGTTGGAAAGGAGGAGATTATCATCGACGAAGCAACCATTGCTGAGTACACAGGATTACCTAGAACGAGAGACTGTTGGTTTAAAACCACCACACCTTCAAACAGTGAATTCAGGTCCTATTTACTACCGGTGTAAAGATTTAACCTGGAAGAAGGACATCCCAATGTCTTATTTGGAACCCAAATGGCAGACCCTGTTGAAGGCAATTTTGGTGTATATCACTTGTGAGGGGTGCTACAACAGGGTGATGTTTTACCCTTTTAAACTTCTGAATCATTTCACAGGCAGAGAGCCTATAAACCTGCCTTACTTCTTTCACAAAACACTAACGAAGATGGCAAGACAAGTGAAAGCCTAGCCTGCTAAAGTTGCTAGCAAGTTATCACATCAAGGGCTTATTGCTCTTCTTGTGAGAGAAGCTCTGCAGAGGAGACAAATTGAGTGGGGCTTATTTTTGTTTTGGAATGAAATTCAAACAGAAAGACCACCAGAGGCAGAAACTAAGAAAGCCAGGGGCAGAAAGACTTTTACTCCCAAGATAAGTCACAGGAAAAGGAAAAGAATCTCACTACCAAGAGATCCCATAAAATCATCCCCTGGCAAGAAGGAAGGAATCAAGAGAAAATTGCAGTTTGAAGGTAAACAGTTTAAAAAACTTGCCATAGGAAATAACCCTCTAAATCTACCTTACAGTGATTCAGAATCAGAACCAGAGGTGGAAGAGACTCAGGAGAACATACAGATTGAACAGAGTGCAGATTATTGTTCAAATCCACCTTCACCAAAGCCTGCAGAGGCCCACAAGAAACCAGAAGCAGAAGCCTCCTCAAGTAAGCCCAAAACAGCTAGAGCACGGAAGATCAACAAGCTCTTGCAATAGATTTATGAAATGGAAGTTCTAGAAAGGGTGATTAAAAAAGACAATACAGACCTCACTGACAGAAATGCAGAACTGTTCAAAATGAATCAAACTCTTAAAGAGAAATATGACAAAATTAAAGACAGAAACAAAGTTTTGATCAGAGAAAATATGAAACTGTATAGGCAGCTCAGGATTCTGAGGCTGAAGTTAAAATAATTTCAATCAACAGAAGAGGAGAAGACTGGATTGGAAACTATGGATAACTTAGCCATGACTATGATGGACAAACCAGAGCCCACTACATAGCCAGTATAAGTTCCTAGGTCTGCACGAACAAGGGCTACCTCATCTAAGAAATCCTGAGCATCAGAGAGGACCCAAGGTAAACATTTTTGCAATTTTGAAATTTCTTCAAAGATTAACTTTTGATGGTTTAGGCGAACAGGACGACTGTTCATTAACCACCGAAAGCGGTGCTTTCGGTAGATAACCCACCCAGAATCTTTCCAAGTCAACCACCGAAAGCCTGTCATGTCCAGAATGAACGAGATTTTACATAGATCAAAGTTTTTTGAGATGAAAAGATTTGAGATCTTTTCGAATGAACGTCTAATGAATTATCAAAAAAAATCCAACAGTTATTTTTGACAGATTGTGGAAAGAGGAGGTGTTTCAAAGGTTTTTGATATCTTTGACAAAGACAGAAATTCATGACACTTTTCCACCTCAACCAATTTGAATTTGTCTCTCTTGGACAATCAACATCTATCCTTGGGAGGATATCCTGCACATCACCAACAATCAACAAGAGAGAAGGACCAAAAAATCTAGGATTGACCTCACTTTTGGGGAATCATCCCACTTCTTTTGCAGCTGAATTTTGAGTTACTATTTTTAGTATATTTGATCCTTGTTTTCAGGATCCCAGAACTACTTTGTAAAGCTATAAAGCTTAGGATAGAAGACAAACTAAAGATTCGATTTTGGGTTCTATATCCTGCTACTGTAATTGAGACTCATTCTTAATATATGAAACATTGCAAGCTTCCTTCATCTGTGTTTTCAGACCTTTCTTTTCTTTTCTATGATATCTTATGAGTGAATGATTTCTTTGTTGGCGCTTATTCAATCTACATGTGACTGTCATCTCACTAATTGATTGATTAAGTTAAGGATCATAAGTTATTTTCTTAGTTTTTAAACCCATTGTGCTTACTGTTTTACATGAGTATAATCTGGTTTAACAACTATCTTGTATTCTATTTGATCAACCCTTATTTGATTGCATTTTTAGGAGGCCTTGTGATATTTGATATTACTAGACAGTCTTAAAGACATAGTCCAGTTCCTAGATATTCATCTTGATCCAAAAACCACATCAATTATTAAGAAAATAGTTTCCAAAAAGGTTAAGTTACCAGGCATCTCTGACTTACAGCCTAAGAGAGTTTCCTGGAGTGATAACAAATTGGCGTTGTTGCCGGGGAGAGGAGATCGAAGCTCATCTTCCTTGGGAGACGACATCGCTCCATCTTTGATGATAGACAAAGTCTGGACATCATTTGGGTTGTAATTTTCTATATGGCGACTCCATTGAAACGAAGTGGCTCCAAAAAGAGCTCACACCAGGGTGAACCAAGAAGGCCCATTGACAACACCAGTTCCTGATCCCGAGAAGATCATCAGTAAGGGAAAATCTTTGCAAAGATAGGCTTCTGGATCTGCAAGGGTAGTAGATTCAGGTATTCAAACTGATACTCATCCTTCCATATCTAAAAAGCCTCTAGTTGAATCCCCTGCTGAAACTCATAATTATCAGGAAATTGAAAATTTATCTCAAGATTCTAAGGTAGAAGAACCTTCATTTTCTTCTAATATTACTGACTCTGTTCTTGAGGTTGATGTTTCATCCCATCCAAAAGAATTGAATACAAAATCCTTTCAACAGAAAGAAGCTTTTTCCTCATCTTCCTTGGATTCCTCACCCATCAAACCTTCAAAGGGTGTTCTATACACTCACACTAATCTGCCTGTTCTTGAAGATATTCTTCATGATCTGTCCTCTAAGGGAGAAGAAAAATTATCTTTGTTACTGAGTCAATTTTATAAAGCCTCTTATTTTCCACCGATTTCTGAAACTTGTGCTCAAGGTGAAGTGAGACAGCCATTCTATTCTAACTCAGGCAGCCCATCTCCTCTGTCATCTCCTACGCGTTCCTCATCTATGTCAATCACCAAGACTGTTATGGCTGCCCCTTTGACCAGGATGGAACAGATTTTGGCAAATAGATATGCCCCACTTGTATTGCCAAATCCCTCAAGTCTGCTATGCCAACTGGAGACTATCAGAAATATATGCCAAATTTTACAGGAGCAGGAGATTATACTGTTGAAGAACATATTGAAAATTTTTATGCTTACGTCGAAAACAACAATATTTCTGAAGAAGATGTGTGGACTAGAGTTTTTGTTCAGAGTTTTGATGGCCAAGCCCGAAAGTGGTTCAAAGAGGTACCAAAAATTTCGATCACAGGCATTGAACAATTAGATGAGGTATTCTTGAAGCACTGGAGAGAAAGAAGATATCTGTTATACTACATTTCTGAGTTTGGAAATTTGAAGAGGGAGGATGGAGAGTCAGTCTCAGACTTCATTAAGAGATTCAATAGGATGTTTGGTAAGATCCCTGCAGAGATTAAACCAAGCGATGCATCGACAAAGATAACATTCTCTGCTGCCTTTGATCCAGATTTTTGTCTAATTCTTAGAGAAAGACGATCATCCATACTTGATTCAATGCAAGATGTCACTCTCGAGGTTGAATCTAACATTACAGCATCTCAGAAGATTAAAGGAAGGGTTGAGAGGAAGAAATATGTTGTTGAATCCTCCTCTTCTTCTAATAGTAAAATGGAAAAGATGGCGAAGATGTTAGACAGTCTGACATCTGAAATGTCAAAATTGAAGGTTCAGAATCAACAACCAGCAAGGGCAAAAGAGACAAATGTTTTTGCCCCCAGAAATCCAAATTCTTTTCCTTACAGAAGGAATAATCCACAAGTTCAGATCCTTCAAAGAGATAGAAATCCAGTTGATGATCAGACGATCAGACCACCTTTTCAAAATGTAGTATTAGATGAAGAGCAACATCCACCTCACGATGAAGTCGAAGATGCAGATGATATAAATTGTTTTGGTGATGAAAATGATTCTTCATTTTTGACACAGGTAGACTATGAAGAAGCCCTGATGGATCAGCAAATTCAAGAGGCAAGTGTTGAAGGATCTGTTTACTTGACAGATGAGGAGAAAGGTTACAAATTAAGATCCAAGAGTGCTGGTCCGAAACTACCCATTGTTGCTCCCGTGAAGAACAAGGAAGTTGTTTCTCCTGTGAAGAGTAAAGAGGTTACTGCCAAGCAGCCTCCCACTCCTGAAAAACAGACCCCCCTTCCTACAAAACCGTAGAAGAAACAAGTTCAGCCCCCAGCCAAGGAGCAAGTCAGTCTCAAAGCTCCTTCCAATGAGGTAAAGGTTTCAGACAGACCATCTTTCTCTTTTAATTTTGAATCAGAAATTCAAAAAGTTAAGATACCGATGCCTTTAACTAAACTCATGAAGAATGAAATTTTTAAATCAGCCATCCTGAAGTCTCTTGAGCCAAATACTTCTCCATATGATGATTTCATTAACCTACAAGATGATAAGCCTAAAGTAGCCATAGGGCCTATGATAGAAGACCGAGATGATTCTTGCCCGCCATTCTATATATCCCTAAACTTCCATGACAAAATCCTTCACAATTGTTTGCTCGACTCCGGGGCATCACATAATCTTATTCCAAAAGAGGTGATGGATGAGCTTGGTCTGGAGGTCACCAAACCATATCAAGATATTTTCTCCTTTGATTCTAGGAAAGTCAGATGTCTCGGCCTCATCAACCTTGTCATAAACCTTCCCAATTGCCCATGAGAAGCATGGTTATGGATGTGGTGGTTGTTGATATTCCACGTAAGTTTGGGCTTCTCTTGTCTTGTTCATGGGGAAAAAGGTTAGGAGGAACCTTGCAGATGGATCTGTCATATGCTACGATTCCGGTGTTTGGGGGGGAGATGAAAAGACTTTACAGGGAGAACCAACTTGCCTATATCATCAGTGATGGAAAGAATTTTGTCAATCATCCTATCTATGCGGTGGATACAGATTTTGGTTCATGCATCCTTCAGATAGATTATGCTCAATCGACTCCTATGCAGCTTGTGAGGCCTATTGAACAACAGTCTGATGGTGAATACATTTCATTCTGGACTATGTACTTTGATGGGGCCAACACTAAGGATTCAATAGTTGCTGGGGTAGTTCTGATCTCTCCTTCAAAGGAGACTATATCTTTGTCTTTCAAGCTCGACTTCAGAACTACTAACAACATAGTAGAGTATGAGGCTCTGCTATTGGGATTAAATTCAGCCAAAGAGATGGGGATAAAAGGTTTGAAGGTATTTGGAGATGCATATCTCATTATACAACAGGTAAACAACACCTTTCAAGCTAAGCATGTCAGATTGAAGGCTTACAGGGACGAGGTATGGAAAGCGAGAGAATCTTTTTCTGTTTTTGAAATTTCATATATACCAAGGGACATGAATCAACTCACTGATTCTCTTGTTGTTTCAGCCAACATGTTCATTCCTCCCATGCCCCCTAGGCTCAGTTATGAAATTCAAGTAAAATATCGACCATCCTTACCTGACAATATCAAATATTAGAAAGTTTTTGAGGATGATGATGAACTTAACAGATTTCTCCAAGTGGTAGACGAATTTTTTGATTTGCATGTTGACCAGCAGAATCTAAATGTAGAAGAATCCCAGAAACCTGAGCTAAAGAAAAAATTGGGCTAGCATGATATTGTTCAACTACCCAACAATTATATACCCCGAGGTTTGGTACCTTTGGAAAGGCTTTTTGATCAGAATGATGTTCCTTACAAGCCATACATAAAGGAGAAATATCTAGCTGTTCACGAGCATAATATAGGGGGTGAAAGCCAACCCAAACTTATAAATGTGTTTTGAAGGACCTTTCTGATGTTCTTGCTTGGAAATATAGTGACCTAAAGACTTATGACCCTGTTATTATTCAACATAAAATCCCTCTTGAAAAAGACACCATTCAAGGTAACCAGGACTTCCCAGGTGGTCACCTATCCCAATACGCCTCTAGCTCAAGCGTGCTTAACTGTGGATTTTTCCCCACAATTAAGCCCACTTAGCTTGCTATCCCATTTGCAAAACCTTAGCAAGTATTGTGCCTTATGAACTAATCAGTTAGATATCCCTTCACTCATATTATTTAAGCATATAGGGGATTCTGTAGTGCAAGATATTAGATATTATTTTTCAAGATTAACTGTGTAGTGTAAGTCGTTAATCTATGACCCATATCCATGAGTATTAGTCGCAACTAACCAATAATTCTCATGATTTGAATAGTCCACTTAGCACTCATTGCATCGGGTGATGCTCACAAGGGTGAAGAAGTGGGATTGAAACCAACGAAATAAATCGCATAGCATCAATCATCATTTCTGAGGCTTGCACCCGGTAACCAGGACTTCCCAGGTGGTCACCCATCCCAAGATGCCTCTCGCTCAAGCGTGCTTAACTTTGGAGTTTTCCCCACAATCAAGCCCACTTAGCTTGCTACCCCATTTGCAAAACCTTAGCAAGTATTGTGCCTTATGGCTCAAGCATTGTATTATTTAGGCATATAGATTAATGACTTACACTTAGAAGTTGATTATTTCATTAGCTTCATTAACATCACATAACTCTCCCAAATATAGATCGATGCATTAACAATAAAGACACTTCAATCGTTTAGCACATAGAATTGAGTTAGATCTAACATTCATTCATTCTTGACATAAATAAAGCACTAAGCATCAGTAGATCTATCTAACATACATAATAAGAAAACCACTGAGCATATTCATAACATAAACAACACAACACAAAGAAACCAAAGACAAAAGATATATTTGGTTCACCCCAGTGTGGGGCTACGTCCACTACGTCCACCAACTGCTTCGTCTTATTTATTATTCTTATGAATCTTACATTCATCTGATCATGTGCACTAAGCCACAGATCTGATCTTCACATAGGACAAGAGATATGTGCACTAAGCACCGGATCCTCCTTCCAAAACTAGGTCTAGGCACATAGCCAACTCCTCTATCGATCACAAAGCCTTAATACATACACATTTTGTTGCACAAAGCAACCCAAAACTACTTGCACTTAGCCACTTCCCCCCCCTTCTACAATACATTCTTACTTATTTATAATTTTACAATCCTTTAAAATAAGGCCTAATCATGGGTAAACCCATGGTCTGACATCCCATAACCCATTACAAAACCCCTAAAGAACCCCTTACTGGGTCCATGTAGCCCGCAAAATAAGTGAGATCTGTGATCTCACCTCCACATGGGCACTCCATCTTCGACCAACCTGTCAAAGTCCAAAAGTAGTCCAAACCTGACCAAGGTTTCCTCAAAACTTAGTCAAGGGCCAACAATCACACAACTCCAGCAAGGAACATGATAGACATAGTTTCTTGGAGATTCAACTCCGAACATAGTTGCTTGGGGATTCAACACCAGAGCAAGAATGTGAAAGGAAGTTCTAGTAGTACGTAAAGTAAAGAAGAGGTATGGGATTGAACCTGTAAAGAAACAACCAACATGTTTGTAGGCTCGTGTAAATTTTCATAATGATATAGATGGCAGCTACAGATCAGCTCACTATGGACTATGCATTTCAACAAACATTTAATGTGAAGAAGTAATGCTAGAGTCATTTCTAGCATTACTTTATTGTGAAAAAATCACTATGCAATTGCATGCTTTAAAACTAAGATAAACCAAGATATCTTTTGCATGTGCCTCGGTAAGAGGACAAATAAGAGGTCAAATTCATAACTTGAAGAAAGAGGCCAAATAAGAGGTAAAATTCCGAACTTAGGTTAAATTATATGAATTTCAACTTAAATTGTGAATTCTAGAAAACTTCGGTTAAAACATTGAAAATTCATTGGGTTTTGTGCCTTTTTAATAGCAAAAGAAAAAAATTATTAAAAATAGTCCACAGAAGGGAGGGAGTAATACAAATACAAATAGTTATCTATAACGTTCAAACTATAACATGTTTGGTAATTTCAAAGTTTCTGAAATGTATGTGATCAATTACAGACATATTTGATTTAGCTAGGATTATATCCGATGTCATCATTGACAACTTACCGAGGCATATCCAATCTATTGAATTGTTTGGCGTTTCTTTAGTGAGAATATATATAAAAAGTTTAATACAGTTGATTATTTCAAAAGCTAATCATATTTACAATGATAAACATACCAAGAGTTATCTATAAAGTTTAAAGTACAATACACTTGATTATTTCAAAAGTTCTGAATTGGTGGTTAAAGTATAATACACTTGATTATTTCAAAAGTTCTGAATTGGCAGATACCAACTCTGATCTACTATCATACAAAGAACATGGAAAAAGTTATTTGTGGGGAACAACACGCTCAACGTAACCTTTGTTGTATAAGATCACAGTGCAATGCTTATCTTTTTTTCTAGATGCAGGGTTTCAGTTTTTAATATTTCAATTTTAAAGATTTATTAATAGTGGCTACAAATTGCGAGTCTCTATCACCAAGAGGACACCTTTTAACAAAATGTGTCCTCTGCATGAATCCATTCTCATCACCATGTTCTACTTTTCGAGCAATATGCACTCAAGATAATCTTGGCCTTATAAGACGAGATTGCAATGTTTATCGTTTTTCAAAAACCCATAAAATATTCTTGTCAACATTTAAAGATTTATTATTAAAATAACATATTAAAACAACATATTTACGTCCAAGGCATCTCCTATTGGAATCGATGCTTTAATGAACCTTTTAATTACAAATTTCAATCTGATTGCCAATAAAAGATGATGGCATATTCTTAGTCTTACAATCAAATCAATGAATGATATTTAATATTCATAACTTCCTTGATCAAATCAATGAATGATATTTAATATTCATAACTTCCTTGCATTTATAAATGCAACGGTTTAATTTTTCACATTTACTTAATCATAGAAATTACTTCCTATCTAAGTTATTGTCACATTTGAGTGATTAAGAAACACTACCTCACGCCCCAATACCTCACATTTCATTGCCACTTATATCAGGTCTCATATTTGGCCACGTTTTTATAAGTTTGAAGTGTTCCATGGATAGATTTTGGTGTTTCGAGGAGTATACCATTATTCATTCACATACATCCGAGGAGTATACCATTCTTCATTCACATATGATGAGTAGTATACCATTCGTCATGCATATACAATCGAGAGGGATGAGTTGGATAAAATTTAATATTTCACCTCAGCTTCGAGGCGAAGAATATGAGTATACCATTTGTAACCAACAAGAAGTATTAGGTCTAGAGAACTTCTTAGATGCTCAAGAACACTCGGCTCCATCCATCATGAAGATGTAGATGGATAGGAAAAGAGCAGCTAGGGTTTGTAACAGGTCTAGACAACTTCTTGGATGCTAAAAACACTCGACTCGATCAAACATGCATATCTAGATCCAACCATCACAGTTAGGTATTTGATTATAATTAATCCATGCATTCACAACAATTGAATTTAAATTTGTATTCCACTTCGATTCATTCCCCAATATCCATTATGTTTGAAATCTTCTAATTACTGTAATTTATTCATTTTACTCATAATTTTCATTGTGAAAAGAAGTAGAGAAAGAAAACAATGAGTTATTCTCGTCCTTTAATTTCATAAACAAAAGAAGAAAATAAAAGTATTGTAGCCATCACAGACTCTATCAATATTGTTCGATTCTAATAACTGATCTTGCACAAGGATTTACCATAAAATAAGCCATCCAATTAAAAAAATAAGTTAAAAAACTCATCCATCCAAGACTCCATCAAGATTGTTCAATTCCAACGATTGAGCTTGTGCAAGATTTACCATAAAATAAGCCATGAAGTTAAAAAAACGTAGTCATCAAAGACTCCATCAAGATTGTTCGATTCCAATGACTGAGATTGCCCTAGGATTTACCATAAAATAATCCATCCAGTTACAAAAACTCAGGAATGAGTCGTAATGGATTAGTTTGAAATCTTCATCGTGAAATATTTTATGTTTGGTTTTTTCAATGTACATTCACAACGAAAAAATATTGTAGTTTTTTTATAAAGCATGTAGTCTCCCCCTTAAAAATGATATGCATGTTTTATATGAAGCTCTTATTTTCTATATGATTGTTTAAATGAATCTACGTTTTTGTGTTTAGCTATATTATTTTATTTCATTTATTTATGATTCTAATAAAAGCAATGGGCTATACTCTATTAGACTCGGCTATTTACTCTATACATTGTTTCTCTTATTTGAAATTAGAATGACATGGAAATTTTATGTGAATAAAGTATATATTTAGGGTTGTTAGAAGAGAAAATATTCAAAGGATAGAAGAATAATTATGTCAAAAAAGACATGCAGAAAACGTAAGTGAGAGATATTGTATAAAGAAGTTTTAAAATTATATTTTTTTAATGTTTTTTTTAATTCCAAAATTGATCAAATAATAAACTTCATGTACGTGAAAAGAGTTGTTTTTTATTATTTATTTTAATTAATATAATAATAAAAATATTAAACAATGTGAGTTCTTAATAGATGAACATACAACTGTTATGTTATGTTATGTTGTTCAAAGTAAAATTTATATAATATAATAATAATAATGTTATGTTTGTGGGACAAGGGATCCTCTCCACCCAACGATTTGACTGGTAAAGTCTACAGAGGTATACATACCCTACCCCCCTCTGGATTTGAACTTGTGACCTCTTAAGAGGAAACACATGTTCTTAACCATTAGGCCCACATAAATATCTGATACCATGTTAAGGTTTAATCTATTATTAGGTTACCTTTCTATTTACTAGATAACAATAACATAGATAGGATCACTGAGAGAAACAAAATCACAAGAGTACATAAGCATTTATCCTGGGAAACCCTCAAGGGGAAGAAACCCCAGCAAAAATTCCTTAATATAGATATCCAATACAATGCCAAGATAATGAACCAAACAACACAGAAATTCCTCTCCCAAGGATGCACCTCTCTCTCTCTTCCTTCTTCCAGCAACTGGTAACTGCAGCTTCCTTCAATACTTGCGCACTAGATGAGTGAGATGAGTGTGTGTCTAAATGAGGTGTTGGTCTCTCTTATTTATACAATTATGGCAAGTGTGGAAGTGTCTCTTCACTAGCAAGGCCGACTTCTTCTTCTGGGTGGTTATAACCACCTTTAATATATTCTAGGGCTGAATTCTTATTTAGCCTCTTACAATTAGGGTTTGACCAATCCAAAAAAGGGGATTTGGTCATTTACAATACCCAACATGATCAATACACAAAAGGGGATTGATCTAATCAATAAAAAATATATTTTATCTTTATCCACAAAAGGGGATAAGAATATTCTTTGTAGTTACACAATATTTTAACAACATCACGCCTATGATGGGATAGGAGGGCCTCTCCAAGGCCATGTGTCATCGTTTGAGGTACAAGTGTGGTGGAAGAATACTATGCCACATATCAAAGTCATCATTGGCATCCAAGTGTCAACAAACACCATCATCTCTCTCAAACTCTAGCACGACGTCATCATCTAAATGTCTAGCTTCTAGACTCCAAGGTGCAAGGGGTGGAATCCAAAGAGGAGAAGGTTGTATATCATTTATGTGTGTCCTCCAATCATATCCCTATGCAATATCCTCCATCTAGTGCAAGATAGTCTATGGGATGTAGAGCCCAGGGTGTGGGCTTTATGCCCATCTCTGTGCCACCATGACCAAATCTGTGAAAAATCAAGCCCATTTACGCATAGTCCAAGGTCTTGAAGATGTGAGAGCAATTGTTTGAATGTGTCAAGTCACTAGGTGACTCACAACTATGCATCACACGTTCCATATCCAACAATAAAGGCAAAATGTCCTAGGTGAAAGCCTGGGGTGTCCTTAAAAAATGATGTCAGGGGCATCTAGATCAAAAGTAAAATATGAAATCAAGTAAGGCAATGTTCATAAGACATACCGGTCCTTAAATCATGCAAATTAAGTTTTTACTTAAGATACCATCCATATGAACAATTCACATCAGTATCCCCTTCAAGTTTAACACTAGATCAATACTTTATGTAAGTTGGCAAGTTTGAATATGGGAGGACCTTCATCTGACCCTATTAGGTGTGCCAACCAAAACAGTGGAAGAAAAGACCTAGGTAGAGGGATATGTGTGGAGGTAAATAGTGAAAGAAAAGATCCCTTCAAGAGTAAGTGTGATAGTGGTACGTGTTGGGCTTACTTCATGGCTTATGGTGTCATTGAGTCCATTTATATGAGCACCTTCATGGAGGATACACTTTCTCTTTAGTTACCAATTTCTAAGCTCTACTTTTTTTCCAAACCCATTAATGTGTCTTTTTATTTGTCCTCTTATCATATTTGCAAGTCTCCTTCTATAAGGTTTCAAGCTATAGCATCACTTCTTTGGACAAGGGCGGATGTGGAAAGGGTAGTGCTCAAGTTTGGATTGGCTTTTGAGAGTCATTTACTATCATTCCTTTCTTTCTTTAACATCATTCTTTTATTCTTTTAGTAGTTGCTGCAATCTATTGGGATTTGGGTACCTCGGGAAGTGGTCCCCATGTGATTATGAGTCTCTAAGCACAAAGGGGGAAGACTATTACCCTTGTACTTTACTTTATGATTCTAATTTCACTTTGACTTAGGATATTTAAGTCAAAAGTGAAATATGTCACTTAAGCATTAAAGTGACAATTAATTCAAAATGTGGGTGACTTAATAAACATAAAGAAACTAAGGAAAGTGGGAAAGGTTTAAGCTATGATACCTAATACATCTTAAACAAATTAAACATGATACTTGATACCTGATACAACTTAACCATTATGCCCACTCAACTAAGGTAAAGTGACAGGATCATTGAGAGAAACACAATCACAAGATTACACAAGCATTTATCCTGGGAAACCCTCAAGGGGAAGAAAACCCAGCAAAACTTCCTTAATATAGATAGCCAATACAATGCAAGATAATGATCCAAACAACATAGAAATTCCTCTCCCAAGGATGCACCTCTCTCTCTCTTCCTTCTTCCAGCAACTGGTAACTGCAGCTTCCTTCAATACTTGTGCACTAGATGAGTAAGATGAATGTGTGTCTAAATGAGGCATTGGCCTCTCTTATTAATACAATTCTGGCACATCTAGAAGTGTCTCTTCACTGGAAGGGAAGACTTCTTCTTCTGGGTGGTTATAACCACATTTAATATATTATGGGGCCTCTTTAATATATTCTAGGGATGACTTCTTATTTATCCTATTACAATTATGGTTTGACCAATCTGCAAAAGGGGATTTTGTCATTGACAATACCCAACATGATCAATCCACAAACGGGGATTGATCTAATCAATGATAAATATATTTTATCTTTATCCACAAAAGGGGATAAGAATATTCTTTGTAGTTACACAATATTTTAACACTCTCTCTTAACAAGAAGGATATTCTTTATCTTTTGAAAGGTCACTGGATGTCAACATCAAATAGGTGGCAACATCCACTGGATAACATCATCAACTAGACAACATCATCAACTAGATAACAACATCAACTGGATAACATCATCAACTGGGTAACATCATCAACTGGATAACATCATCAACTGGGTAACATCATCAACTGGATAACATCATCGAGTGGCCAACATCATCAACTGGATAACATCATTAAATGGATAACATCATTAAATGGATAATTGGAGGAATCCACTTGGTCATCTAGCATCATGATCACTCACTGGCATATCTATAAATCATTGAAAGTTTTGTCGGGTTTTCTTCCCCTTGAGGGTTTCCCAGGATAAATGCTTGTGTACTCTTGTGATTGTGTTTCTCTCAGTGATCCTGTCTATGCTATTTTTATCTAGTAAATAGAAAGGTAACCTAATACTAGCTTAAACTTTAACATGGTATCAGAGCTAAGCTGAAGAGAGAATCTTTCACAAGAAAAATAAAAACGTCACTGTTGTCGTACATGAAATTTATGGTTTTTTATTAAAGAAGGTTTTGATCCTCAAATCCATCTAGAAAGGTGCGCCCAACGTTAAGGAACATTTTGGCATCCTTAGCGCACTTTTTCAGTGGCTAGATCTCCTAGAAAGTGAAACCCTAGTTTTCACAAAGTACCAGAAAACCAGAAGTACTAGTGTACCAGTGTACCAGAAGTACCAGAAAACCAGAAGCACCAGTCCAAAAATCCGTAGACCAAGTTTGGAGGGGTAAAAGTTGGATTTTATGAAATCTAAACACACCATGCTACTCGCCTCACTCCAGCGCATCTTTTGGTGAATTCAGTTTTCAAATCCAAGTAATTTGATCTTTTTATTGTTTCTATAGCCCGAAGTGATAGGATTTATTCTGCAAGAAAGAATGGCTACTAGCATGAGGGTAGAAGATAGTATGGAAGGATATAGAAACTTTAGATCTTGGAAGCATAGGTTGTAGATGATTCTAGACGAGAATGATCTCCTAGAACATGTTACAATGGGTGTACCAGAACCAAATGAAGAAGAGAAAAAGACCAAGCATAAGAAGAATGAAAAGAAAGCAAAGAGAATCATGTTAGATTCAGTAAAATATCACTTGATCCCTCATATATCCGAACTACAGACAGCAAGGAAAATGTATGAAGAACTCAACATATTATATGAAAGTAAAGACATTAGTCAGAATCTTACCTTAAAAAATCAGCTTTGTAATATGAAGATGGACAACTCAGAATCTGTCACATCGTATTTTATGACAGTTTCTCAGATCAGATATCAGCTTGCAAATATTGGAGATGTCATTTGTGACAAAGAACTTGTAACCACAACCCTATATGGGTTTCCAACATTTTGGATTTCTTTTGTAAAAGGAGTGTGTGCAAGAAGCAAGTTACCCAAGTTTGATAAGTTATGGGTAGATTGCACACATGAAGAATCTAGACTTGCAAACCAACATAAGATATTAATTTTCGATGAAGAGGAAGATCTTACAACTAAAAAGAACAAAAGAAGTTCCTTTAGGAAGAACAATAAAGAAGCTAACTCTGTAAGAGTTCCAGATAAGAAGAGAGATGTTTCAAAGATCATATGCTACAATTGTCAAAAGTTGGGACATGTTTCTTATGGCTGTCCTCAAGGAAAAGGGAAAAGAAAGCATCAAGCACATGTGATAGAGGAAGAGGAATCTCCTCCCTCACAGAAATCTTTCACAAAAATTAAGGATTATGTACTTTAAGTTAAAGATAGTTGATCTGAAGAAAGATAGCAAATGGTGGAGTCTGTGGAGCCTCCCCACACAAAAACAAAAGATAATTATTCATGTTTATTTTTAGTATCTTGTTTACTTTAATACCTTCTCATCACAAGTTAGTATTTTGTGAGAATGATAACTAACCTCATTTTATTTCAGTGTCTACAGAGACTTAAGAAGGAAGTATCAAAGAAGAGGATGAAGAAAGAAATATTTATTTCATGTATGATCACTCATGAGAGTAACAAAGAAAACATATTGTAAGTAAGTTTACAAGTCTCAGAAGAAAGAACGTATGTTGTGACTTGCAGAAGTTAGACAACACGAGAAGGACGTATGATATGATGACAGTTAGTAAAGACCAAACAATATCCAATATTTATATAGGAGCAGGAGGGTCCTAAAGATGCAGAGAATATTCAAGATGAAGGGAAAAAAAAGATGGATTATCAGATATAGTGGATGAGATGCAGGTAACTATAGGTTTCTCTAGTACTATTCTTATAGATGAAGAGGGATCAGGTTGACCCACTATGAAGACAGAAAGAAAGAAATATGCAAACTCAAGAAGGCACCCAGGATATTACAGAAGAGAAATTCAAGGATGATGATTAGAAACTGTCAATTTGGTGCAAGAGGGAGCTATGTCTCCAAGTTCAAAAAAGAAGATCGTGATTTGATGCAGTTAGGAAAGCAGATGGATGGTGCCTAGATATTTTGATCAAGACGAAAGTTATCCAGTAGATGGATGGTGCCCAACAGATGGGTAGCATGGTATTATACCATTGAAAGATTTTGGACCATAAGATATTTTTTTGGATCCCATAGCTAAACCTTCATAGAGAAGGAAGAGACCTTCATAGAGAAGGAATGAGAAATCACACAGGTAGACCCTCGTAGAGAAGGATAAAGAGAAGATACCTTCGTAGAGAAGGGGAATGAGAAATTTGCTAAGGTTGGCCTCTGTCCAAGTGTTGAGTTTTACATACTCTAGGGACATGCTAGAATACCCTCATAGAGAGGGGTGTGACCACCCTCGTAGAGAGGAATGTGTATGTTTCTCCAAGGGGCAGCAGACATATACTCTCCTTTGGCCAAGGATGGAGTAGCCTAGAACACAAACCCTGACCATGTGGAATGGTTAGTTGGCTCTTGAGGTTTGTGTCGTGATCCTGCGTGGATCATGGAAAGGGAGTCTAGTCTTGCCTAGGTTAGAATCTTAGATTCTCTAGTTCTAGGAGTGAATCTATTGTAGTAGTCCTCCCCAGTGGATGGGTGAGATAGATGACTACAAGAGAAGGGAGAACATAAAAGGAATGACAAAACTCATAGAATATATTATGTGTGAAGATGAGACATCTTCTATGTGAAGATAAGATATCTTTTGTGTGAAGATAATAAAGAAGTATATTCTTCATGAAGACGAAAGAAAGAAAGAGTATCTTCTACGCGAATATAAAGAGAACAAAACTTCCGATGATTTATAGATATGCCAGTCAATGATCATGATGTCAGATGACCAAGTGGATGCCTCCAGTTATCCAGTTAATGATGTTACCTAGTTGATGATGTTGCCGAGTTGATGATGTTATCTAGTTGATGATGTTACCGAGTTGATGATGTTATCTAGTTGATGTTGTTATCGAGTTGATGATGTTGCCAAGTTTAAGCTATATAATATTTAAAAAAAAATTTGCATTGATAAAAAAAAATTTCATTGATATATTGGATATATATGTGTCAAATTTAAAAATAATGTGTAATTAAATTTAATAAAAGTAAAATTTATATAATATTTCATTTGTTATATATATATATATATATATATATATATATATATGTTTATTTCAAATTGATTCCTCAATGTTTATGTTGATATATATTTATATATCTAGATTTACATGGCATTGTTATCTATTGAGAAGAATTTGATGTTATGTTGTGTAAAATATGGAAATAAACCTTAACAATGTGTAATTAAATTTAATAAGGTGTGGGTTGATATATTTTTATATATCTAGATTTATATGGCATTGTTATGTATTGAGAAGAATTTGATATTATGTTGTCTAAAATATGGAAATAAACCTTCGTAATGTGTAATTAAATTTAATAAGGGTAAAATTTATATAATATTTTGATTGTTTATATGTGTGTGTCAAATCCATTACTTAATGTATTTGTTTATATATATTTGTATATTGAAAATTAAATGGCATTGTTATGTGTTGAGAAGAATTTGTTTAATAAGTATTAAAATAATAATATAAAAAATATATATTTTTTATATATTAAATATTAAACCAAATTTAATGTTGAGAGAAATTTGTTTACCTATTCATTATAATGAGTGTTGAAAAAATAATAAAAAAATAATTTTTAGCATTAAGAAAAATTTAGATATAATATTTAAGTATTTAATAATTTAATGTTAATTGAGAAAGATTTAGATTCAAATTTTATAAGTATTTGGAAATTGATTTTATAAATATTTGGAAATTTATAAGTATTTTGAATAATTTTATTTGGAAATTGATTTTAATCATAATGTAATTGAAGTGTAATGTTGTAAAAATTAATTAATAGATATTGGAAAGTTTGTTTGGATATAGAGAACAATTGCAAAACTAGAAATTTTGTTTTTTCTAAAAAGCATTCAATAATTTAAAGAATTTTTTCCCCACCTATTGTGAGATTTGGAGTTTAGTATTTCAAAAAAATTATGCACAAAATTGAGAAAATTTAGAAGCAACAAGTTTGTAATAATAGTCTTGAAATTAGGTGCAATAATTTTATCCTACTTTAGTAAAACTTGTAATTCTTCCAATTGAGCGTATAAAGTTGGAACTCATCATGATTTTCTATTAATGTTCTTATAACAAATAGAAATGATTTTCTATGAATGTCCTTAGAACAAGAACAAATCAAGTATATTTTCTATTAATGTCCTTAGAACAAGTACAATTCATCATCTACAAAGTTCAGCATGATTTTCTATTAATGTGATGAACATAGCCTTATCATCGTAAGAACATAGCCTCGACATCGCAATGTGATGAACATGGCCTTGACATCACAATGGGATTAACATGGCCTCGTTATTGTAATGTCATGCAAATTATATCCCGTCGTCGTAATGTGAAAAACAATGTCATATCGTCGTAATGTGATGAACATATCCTCGTCTTCGTAATAAATGCCATGTTGTCGCATTGCGATGAACACACGACATTTGTGTTCATCACATAACCATACCTCATACGATGAAAATACAACATGTATGTTTATCACATAGCCACTTTTTACTTAAATGCCATATCGTCACAGTGTGACAAACATAGCCCCGTAATTGTCAATATGTGAGAAACAATATCATGTTTTCATAATTTTATGAACATATCCCTGTCATCAGAATGTGAAGTAAATATCCAATCGTCATAGTGCGATGAAAATATCTTGTTCCCATAATGTGACAAACATAGCCCCATCATCACACTATGACGAACACAACCATGTTGTCGCACTGTGACGAACATAGCCTTATACGATGAACACACAATGTCACGAACATATATAGATTGTCATAATGTGATGAACATAACTACGTTTGACCTTGGTTTACCATGCCCATAGTTGACTATGGTTGATCAAGGTTGACAACGGTTAACCATGTGTGATAGTTGTTGTCCATAGATGATCATGCATGGTGATAACCATATTTTTGCAACGTGACAAACATAACCATATTTTCACAATGTGACGAACATAGTCTTTTCATCATAATGAGACGAATATAACCATATTGTCACAATGTGACAAACATAGCCTCCTTGTTATCAATACGGGAAAAACAATATCATGTCATTGTAGTGTTATGAAAATAGCCCTGCCATCTTAATGTGATGCAAATATCTAGTCTTCATAACATCATGCAAATATATTGTCCTCACAATGTGACAAATATAGCCCCATCATCACATTGTGAAGAATACAACCATATTGTCACATTGTGACAAACATAACCTTATACGATGAACATACAATGTGATGAACATAACCATATTGTCACAACATGATGAACATAACTACGTTTTAGCTTGGTTGACCATGACCATGGTGACTGTTGTTGACCATGGTTGACAATAGTTAACCATGTTTGAAAATTGTTGTCCATAGATGATCATGCTTGGCCATAACCATATTGTTGCAATGTGATGAACATAGCTTCGTTGTCAAAATGTGATGAACAAAACCATATTATCACAATGTGATGAAATTACCCTCATCATCACAATTTAATGAACATATGTGCATCGTCGCAATGTGACTTAAATATCCTCTTGTCATAATGTGACAAACAATGTCTTCTTGTTGTAATGTTATGACCATAGCCCTATCATAAAAATAAATTCCCCATCGTCGCAATGTGTTGAAAATATGAAATATATCTTCATCACATAGATGATCATGCCTGACCATAATCATATTGTAGCTATGTGAAAAACCTAACCCTATTGTCGCAATGTGAAAAACATAGCATTATCGTCACAATGCGATGAACATAACCATATTGTTGTAATGTGACATCATAACCTCACCATTGCAATGTAATGAACATATTTGTGTCATCGCAATGTGACATAAATATCCTCTCATCATAATGTCATGAATGATGTTATGTTCTCATAATGTGATGAACATACCCCCATTGTCAAAATAGATTTCCTATAGTCACAATGTGATGAACATATGACATTTATGTTCATCACATAGCCATACAAAATACAATGAGCATATGACATTTATGTTCATCACATAGCCACCTTTTGTTTAAATGTTTTATCATCTCAATCTGATGAACATAGCCCCATCATCGCAATAGCCCCATCGTTGTCAATATGTGATAAACAATATCATGTCATTGCAATGTGATTAACATAGTGCCTTCATCGCAAGGTGACGCAAATATCTCGTCATCATAATGTGCTGCAAATATCTTTTTGTCTCAATGTGAAAAACTTACCCCTCCATTGCAATGTGATGAAAACAACCTTATTGTCGCAATGTGAAAAACATAGCCTCATCATCGCAATGTCATGAACATTTCCTCATCGTCGCAATTTCATGAACATATGAAATTTATGTTCATCACATAGTCATACGACATACCATGAACATATGACATTTATGTTCATTACATAACCACTTTTTACTTAAATGTTCTCTCATCACATTGGGATGAACATATCCTTGTCATCATAATATCTCCATTGTCACCAATATGTGACAAACAATATCTTATTGTTTCAATGTGATGAACATAGCCCCGTCGTCTAATGTGGCACAAATATATTGTCATCATAATGTGACACACATGTCATGTCGTTGCAATGTCTCAAACTTAGCCCCTCCATCGCAATGTCATGAAAATAACCACATTGTATCAATCTGATGAACATAGCCTCATCATCACAATGTCATGAACATAGCCTCGTTGTCACAATGTTATGAAAATGTTATGTTGTCATAATGTGACAAACAATTCCAAATGTCACATTCTCATTGCCATCCATAGTCTTGGTCAACCATGGCCATGGCTAGCCATGGTCACCTATGGAAAAAAATTGTCAAAACATAGTTAACCATTGTCAACCATGGTCAACCACACTCAATCATGGTCATGGTCAACCAAGGTCAACCATAGTGAAGGTCTGCGAAATTTAACCATGGCGAAGGTCTATGGAAGTTAGCTATGGCCATGGTCAACCATAATGAACCATGATCATGGTAATCAAAGGTTAACCACAATTAACCATAGTCATGGTAAACCATAAGGATCGATGGTCATGGTCAAGCAAGGTCGTGGTCAACCATAGTCAACATTTTCTTCCCAAAGTCAACCAAGGTCTACCAAAATTAACCATGGTCATGGTCATTATCATGGTCAACCATAAGAAACAATGGTCATCGTCAACCATAGTGAACCACGACCATTGTCAATTAATCTATTAATGTATCAATACTTTAATAATGCATTATTAATGTATTACTACTTTAATATTGTATTTATTAAAGTATTGATACTTTCATAATCTATTTATTTATTTTATTTATACTTTCGCAATGTATTAATTAATTAATACAATGAAACATTATTAATGTATTAATACTTCAATAATGTATTACTACTTTATTAATGCATTATTTTATTAATGTATTTCTATTGTATTAATGCTTTACTCTATAAGTACTTTGGTAATATATTAATTAATAATGTATTAATGTATTGATTAATTAATACATTACAACATACATTGATGTATTGATATTTTATTAATGTTTAAATGTATTAATGTTTTAATATTGTTTTTAGTAATGTATTAAATGTATTAATTATACATTATTACTTTACTAGTGTGTTATTAATAAATTAGTTTTTTAAGTGTATTAAGACTTTATCAATGTATTAATTAATAAGGTATAAATATATTAATTAAAATACTTTATATTATACATTAATGTATCACTTATTTAATATGTTACATTATACA
This sequence comes from Picea glauca, assembly GCA_000966675.3. NCBI lineage: Eukaryota > Viridiplantae > Streptophyta > Pinopsida > Pinales > Pinaceae > Picea > Picea glauca. Next base: position 50,083 of record JZKD02S0588484.1, on the reverse strand, counting down.
TTAATGTAAATTAATACTTTAATTTATACATTACATTAATGTAATAATGTATTAATACTTTATTAATGTTTTAATATATTTATACTTTAATAATGTACTAATTAAAATTGTATTAATTAATTAAATTAATACAATACAATATACATTAATGTTATTAGTCTATTAATGCTTTAGTACTTTAGCAATGTATTAATTAGTAATTTATTTAATGTATTAATTAATTAATACATTACACTATTAATGCATTAATACTTTAATATGTTACACTATACATTAATGTATTAATACTTAAATTATAAATTATAGTAATGTAATAATGTATTGTTAATGTAATACTTTATTAATGTATTACATTAATAAAGTATTGCTAATGTATTACTTTATTAATGTATTGTTAATTGTTAATGTAATACTTTATTAATGTATTAGTATTTTAATATGATGATGATGATGATGAATATGATGATGATTAGCGTCCACTAAGACCTAATTGGTCTATCATACCTTAAGAGGGTAAGTGATTACTTGTGATTCTTTAGAATTTTGTTTCTGTGCTCGAAAAGGATTAAGAGAAGCTTTCCAAGATTGCCATACTTTTGTTGAGTTAAGAGGTTAGGAAGGTTGGTAGTGTGATCAATATTTTGAAAATGATATCTAATATGGGTATAGGTTGGACAATCTAAGAGAAAGTGCTTTTCATCTTCAACATTCTTAGTGTCACAAAGGTGACACACTCTTTCATCCCATGGTGTTTTAGGAATTGACCAACGCCCAGTTTCACTATGGAGCTCGTGAGAATTTGTTCTTATCTTAGAACTGCTTTTTTTTTCTTTACACTTGGAAAAAGAGATAGATAATTTTGATCTTCTAGATTAGGGTTGATTACATCTTTATAATACCTTAATTTTCTTTTTTCCTCTAACTCTTTATCAGACCACATTTTTTCCTTAAATTTTGATTTG
>JZKD02S0588484.1:28834-39934 GCA_000966675.3 Picea glauca | reverse complement strand
TGGTCGGCTTTCACTTGTTGACATTCTAGGCACTTGGCGATGAAATGGACTACATCGTGCTTCATGCCTACCCAGAAGAAGAGCTTCCTCATGTCTGCGTACATCTTCTTCACACTCGCTTGCACACAATAAAGTGCTCTATGGGCTTCCTTCAGTATGATTCTTTGAATATACCCATTCTCAGGGATGTACATCCTTCCTCGATATCTTAACAGTCTGTCTACTTCCAGACTATATCCTTCATACTTTGGATCTGACCGCCTCCTGCTCTGGAGGTTTGAAGTAACCCTTAAATACCAACTGTCTCCTTGGAGTTGTGTCAACACATGTTCCCTCAGATTGACCTTTAAGGGTACCAAGGAGAAGATATGTGGTCTCCTACTCAAGGCATCTGCGACCACATTTTCCTTTCCCTTGATGTATGAAATACCAAAATCATACTCACTCATAAACTCACTCCATCGCCTTTGCCTGGCATTCAGATCTCTTTGAGTGAAGAGATGTTTTAAACTTTGATGGTTCGTTTTGAGCTCAAAGTTTCGCCCCGCAAGATAGTGCCTCCAAATTTTCAGAGCTAGCATTATAGCTGCCAACTCTAAATCATGAGCCACGTATAGATATTAATGTTTCTTCAACTTCCTAGATGCATAAGCTATCACTCCTCCATCCTTCATTAGCACGGCCCCCAACCCTTGCTTCGAGACATCCATGTAGACGGTGAAGTCCTTTTCCATGTCTGACACTCGTAGAATTGGTGCACTAGTTAGTAACCTCTTAAGCTCGATGAATGCATTTTCACATTCTTTTGTCCATTCATACCTAACCCCCTTGCACTGCAAAGTGGTGATGGGTTTCGCTATTTTGGATAATCCTTCCACAAATCTCCGATAATAACCTGCTAGCCCTATGAAGCTTCTCACCTCATGGGCATTTTTTTGCACTGGCCACTCCATAATGGCCTTTACATTTTCTGGGTGCACAGAGATTCCTTCGCCAGAAATGATATGACCTAAATAGTGGATCTCTTTCTGGAAGAAGGAACACTTCGACAGCTTCCCATACAATTTGTTCTCTCTAAGGCAAGACAACACTACTCGCAAGTGTTCCTCATGTTCTCTTTCGTTCTTGGAATAGATGAGGATGTCATCTAGAAAGACTTGTACAAATCAATCTAAGTACTTCCAGAATACGTTGTTCATGAGGCTCATGAATACTGTTGGTGCATTGGTCAATCCGAAAGGTACTACGATGAACTCGTAATGTCCAAACCGAGTTCGAAAAGCAGTTTTTGGGATATCGCTTTCCTTAATCCTTAACTGATGATACCCTGATCACAAATCGATCTTTGAGAATACCGCTGCTCCTTTCATCTGATCGTAAAGGTCATCTATTTGCGGAATTGGGTACCTATTTTTCATTGTAGCATGATTTAAGTCCATGTAGTCTATACACAGTCGTAAGGATCCATCCTTCTTCTTTACAAAAGTTACAGGTACGCCCCAAGGTGAGACACTGGGCCTTATTAGCCCTAAGTCTAACAACTCCTTCAACTGCATGTGCAATTCACAAAGTTCCGGCGCTGTCATCCGATACAAAGTATTGGAGATTGGTTCTGCACCAGGTTTTAGCTCAATAGTAAAATCAAGCTCCCTCTCAAGAGGTAATCCTGGTAACTCGTTTGGAAAAACATACTTAAATTATGACAATACCGAGTACTGATCCAATGAGGGTCCCTTCCTTTCATTCACTGCTTCCACTACATAAAGTCGACACCCTTGCCTCAGGCATCACTTAACCTTCATAGTTGATATAAAGAATAATGAGAGTTTTCTCCGTACACCATGGATCTCTACTGGCCTTCCCTCATCGTCTACACAGAGCACCCTCTTTGCGAAACAATCTACCAAAGCTTGGTGAGCTTCTAACCAATCCATTCCAATGATTAGGTCATACACCCCGAGAGTAGTGACATATACCTTCAACCTGGTAGTACACACTCCTAGGTCTACCATGCAACTATCAACACTAGGTCCTACCGCTTGTTTTTCCCCCGAAGCCATTTCGACTTGTTTAAAGTCATCGTGCTCGTAGGCTGCCAACCCACTTTTTTCTAATGCAGATGGTGAAATGAAACTATCTGTCGCACCAGAATCAAATAAAATCTTAACATTGATATGATTTATCATACTTGATGACTCCACCACCGTGGATTGATTTTCAACCTGGCGATTATTAATCGTTGCGTAAATCTGGCGGTTGCTACTTTCTCTCCCCATCGATGCCTTTCCTTCTCTATGCACAAAACCTGATTGTAACTCTGGAAATTCATTCTCGTAATGGGGTCCTCCGCACCCCCAACAGGTAACACGAGATTGAACCTGTGCACTATTATGTGACTGTCTCTGAAATGAGTTCCTTCCCCTGGAACCCCTGCCCCTGCTAGTTGTTCCTTGAGATAGTCGTGGACCTGTCTGCGTCATTGGCGATGAACAAGATGCTGCACTCGCTTCCATTGAAATCCCTGTGGCTACTGTCCTTGGCATGACTCTCTTACCATATGGTGGTGGCCTTGAGCCCCCTCCCCTGGGAAATGTCCTCGGGGCCTTCCCTACGAATCTAGGACAATGCGGAAATGTCGGTCTTGTACCCCCAATTAAGTTCATGTGTTCCTCCGCATAACGTGCATTTTCCACCGCTTCCGCTACTGAAGACGGTTTCCACATCCGCACCATAGCTCTTATCTTAGGCTTCAATTTATAGACGAAGCGCTCTACCTATCGTTGGTCATTATCCATATACGAAATATATTTGACCAGTTCCATAAATCTAATCTCATATTCTTCTACAGTTATATTTCCCTGTACTAAGGCATGAAATGCCCCTACCTATTGTTCCTCATAGTATGCTGGCAGATATTTCCTTTGGAACCTCTCCTCGAAAATTTCCCAAGATACTGTGTCTGGGGTAAGGTGTAGTTGTCTTTCCAGGTTGCCCCACCAGTTCAAGGCACTGTCTCTTAACTGAAAAATTGCGATCTTTGCCTTTGAGTTGGACGCATAGTCCCTTAAGTCAAAACACCTTGTCATGCCTTCCAACCATGCTTCCGCGCATTCACTGGAGCGACCCCCGACAAACTCTGAAAGTTTTATCTTCTACAATTCTCATGTGATGTCTTCGAGTGGAGGTCCTTCCCCTGAATCCCTTGACACTTCTGGATTACCCGTTCTAGACAATGGGGATTCCACTTTGGTCCTTGTTGGTTGTCGCCCCTTTAAAGTCTCATTAATGGCCTCCAACGAGCGCAGTATGAGAGCTAGTTTGGGCGATCGTGGTGGTGGCGATGGTGGTGTTGGCGGTGCTTGCGACGACGCTCCCCTGCCTCGATTCCCTCGAGTCCTGACCATCCTGTATGCTTTAACCTGCATCAACCAAAGTTGTCAGGGTGAGTTCAAGGATGTTTCAAATTGGTGTTACTCAAACTAGAAACAGGGTTAGGCGTAAGTTTTTCTTTACTTTTCTGTAAACAAACGTTACTCTCTTTAGGGGGTTGGATGGGATAGGATTAGGATTAGGATTAAGCGTCTAAGCTCGATTTCTTCGCCCTAAAAAAAAAAAACTGTTCCCTTGCCCTGTAGCTACGCTAGCCTTACGCCATACTCGCCAATTCCTCTTGCTTACTCTCCTAGTGCGTATGCCACCTGCTCCCTGCTTGTCCTAGTCTGAGTCCTTTTAACTTTTCACTTACAACTGAATATCCTTCGATGCTTGACTCGTGATCTTTTCCTTGGCATCTAGTGTTGGCGTTATCGAATGTTGCATTGAGATTTAGCATTGACTTTGACTAGTGGAATGGAGTGGAGGGACTTGGCGCTTGGATCGATGAGTTGTGTGTACAGTCTCGTGAGCTTGGCACTTGGATAATCAAAGATTATACTTCGGGATACAAAGATCAACAACGCTAAATAATCCTTTACCTTGATTTCCGGTGCATTCACTAGTTATGATTCAATTTGGTTAGCTGGCTCCGGATCAATAGGTTAGGTAATAAGTCAGTTAGTCTTAATCTTCATAATGTATCTCCCTAATAATGATACCACTCTAATCATATAGTGTTACCATTAATCTATTAAGTATAAGAATTTATTTGTAAAAAATCATGTGTGATGTAGTGGTTGGTGTGAATGTGTGGGGCCTTTGGCTACTTGGAGGTCACGAGTTCAACTCTCGGGGAGTCAAACAATCTTTTGTAATTTTTTTTTTCCTTATACATTAATTAAGCCTAATTAACTTAATTAAGTTATATTATTTTTAAAGAATTTAAATAAGGAAATATTTTATAAAGAAAACAAATATAAAAACAAATATAAAAAAAATAATAAAAATAAAAATAAAAAATAATAAAAATAAAAAGTTATTTTAAAATAATTTTAATTGATGTTTTATAATTACATTCGTTTTGAAGTTATTAATATATAAATATATATACAAATATCTATATATAAAAAAAAAATGACCCTGGGGCATCGTTGGACCTTGCATGAGGCCCACGTGCCCCCTCTCTCTTTTCCCGACTGTCCCAACCTAAAATAAAATAATCGTAAAAATAGAAGGCTATACAAACCCTAAACAAGCCCTAACCCCGAATTCATTCCTTCGTTTTCTAATTCTGGAACACAGTTTTCCTTCTCAACTCAGTGCTTGGGCGTTTGGTCTCAGCTTGACGTATAGTGCAAGAAAAAATGCCTCTTGCAGTCTCTTCTGTTGGTCGTGGCTTGTTCGACCCGCCGCTTGTGCGTTTGGGCATTGGCTTGTATATATATATATTTTTGTTTCAAGGCATTTTGCACAAGGGCTTCATTGTGGGCTCCTTCTTGACAGCTTGAGCGTTTTTATCTATGGAGAGTGGACGCGACTGTACAATATACAGGCTGGGCATTTGTGCAAAGTAAAAACCCTCGGTGAGCTCCTCCTCCATGCGGTTTCAATGCCCTGAGCATTTGGGCGATTAGAGGTAGCTCGCGGATGCAAAGCAAAAGTGGAACCTTGAAACCCTCGAAAATCTTGTTCATGACCGCCTTCAATCAGAGGCTGGATACGTGACTTTCGGAGCCAATTCTTCAATAATAAGGTAGGCCGGAACATCCCAGCCTTTTTTGCGGTGAGAAGTGTCGAATATTGAGCTATCTTTAATTCTAAGTCCATGGAATTTGAACTGTTATTTGTTCAGAGAGGAGAAGAAGATTAGGATTTGTCACGGTTGCTTTCCAATACGATGATAATTGGTGTATTTTGAGTTTTTTTTTTTCCCGCTTTTTTGCAGCCACAATCGGTGCTTTTGACGAGATTTAGGGTAAAAAAAATTGGTGAAAATGATCTTGTTTTGATTTTTTTTTAAGGAACGAAGAACGCTTAGCAGAACGCAATATATTTTTTTTTTGCTCTGTGTTCTTCTGTATTCGGAGGTGTTGTGTGGTGAATATCTCTGGATTTTGAGTTCTACGGGGTCAGAGTTATACCGTCGAAATGAGGAAGAAGGTGGATGAGCGCATCTGAACCATGGTTGAAAATGGAGTCAAAGGCAAACATCGCTCCCTTTTTGTCATCATTAGAGACAAGGGCCATGACTAGGTTGTCAATATTCATTATATGCTCACAAAGGCAACTGTGAAGGCATGTCCATCTGTGCTATGGTGCTACAAGAAAGAGCTTTTCCTTAGCAGTCATAAGAAAAAGTGCATGAAGCAGTTAAAAAAGATGATGCATAGAGGATTGTTGGATCCAGAGAAAGATGATCCCTTTTCACTGTTTGTAACTAGCACAGAGATTCGTTATTGTTATTATGTAGAAACTGAAAATATTTTGGGAAATACTTATGGCATGTGTGTTCCGTCTGTAATTCCGAGGGCCCAAATGAGCGCGGTGGTCGTAGGCGCAGGTCAGGAAGCCTCTCTTCCGGATACAACACTCTGCAAGGATCAGGTATATAATCTGTTCTTTATCTATCCATTCATTTTAATGGATGGAAACCCCCTGTGATTCTTTGGCAAAGCAAATCCGGAGCATAAGAAAGGATTTTCCCTAATCGTAAAGGTCTAACCATAGAAGCATTGACCAAGAGGAACCAAGCCTGTCAATTTTCATGCAAATTCCTCTTTCTTCTTTAGACTATGGTCTACCTCTATACTGTGTCGCTCCGAATCAAGTCCGTTTTGAATGTCCCCACGTCCTTCCCAGGAATCCTCGTTTGAACTAGATGGTCAACCTAAAAAGACGACCTTTGACCCAAGACCTACAAATGGCACCAAATGAACTCGAGATCTTGAGCAATCTCCTGGTACTCCTTCCCATACATCACTAGGATAAATGGTACTCCAAGAACCTCTTCTTTATCAGAAGATAGTTGAATCTCTGAACTCCACTGAACAGAACGAAGAATTCCCGACTGCTACGTGACTTCACTGGAATCTTCACTATTCTGGACTTCAATATCCCCGCTTCCCAGAGAAAATTGGAACTCCTGTAACCCTCAAAAGTGCCAGAGGAACGTATCCCTTTTCAACACACTATATGTTTTAGGTTTTCTTTAAAAGACGTAAACTATTTTGGGTTTTCTGCATGTCTTTCTTGTCATTGTTAAATCGATAATATGTAGAACTTTGCAAGTTAAAACCATACTGACGACGCATATTTACAATGTTTTTATGGAAGGTTTCCTCCAAAAGGATATGCTAGAGATGATTTATGTTCTTTACAAGGAAATGTTGAGGAGGAAAATCCAGGCAGATACATTTACATTCAATATTACGAGGCCTATCATATGGTGCAGAAAATGGGAGCCAAGTGTTGCACTCCCTATGTCTTTACATACAACATTATTGCCTTTTGGTATGAGAAGATAGACTCTTATCTAAGTAATAGTAGTTTCATAAAGTCCTCAATCATTTTTTATGTTAAATGTTCAAATGGTAAAATCTTGTTGATAGTTGTCTATGTAGATGACTTTCTTATTATCACAGGAAGTGTCGAAAACCTGATTTATAGAACTAAGGAAGACATGAAGAATTCGTTTAAGATTAATATATTGGATTGCTAAACTCTTACCTTGGCATGGAAATTTTGCAGTAAAAGGATGGGATTTACTTAACATAGCTAAAGGAGAGAGTTGTTCAATCGAGGAAAGTAGAGAGTTTGAAGTGATAATTTATTCATTATGATTTTATTTTTTTGTTTATTTTTTTGTTTTTCATTTTGTTTAGTTCCGTAGGGTTTTGTTGGCTATGTGACTCGCGATTGACATGTGGGCTTGGAGTTTGGCAAATGTAACTCGCTCTTTATTTATATTTATTTCCCCCCTTTTTTTTTTACCCCATTTATATGTATTTTTTTTTATAGTTTAAATAAATGTATTTTATATATGCCTATAATGTCATCTAGCCCAGGAAGCATATATATATTGATCTGCATATAATAGATATTAGTGGGTTTGGCTTGCAGGAGGTGGAGCTGGAGCTAGAGCTTGGAGCTTGGCCCTCAGGCCCAGATTTCAAACAAATGGCTCTGATACCATGTGTAGAGACTGGACATACAAAATTTGATATAATTCCTTTAAATTACACAAATAATTCAATCACCAGCATATAAGCAAATTTTCAGCAGAGATTAACATTTAACTACAGCATAAAAAAAAAGAACTTAGCAATTTCATAAAGAAATTATCTGCTTCTAATGCTAATTTCTCTGTTGACCTGGTTGTCTAGCCCGTTGCTTTGCTACTGCCTGATGTGTTGAACAACTTTGCCCAAATCGTGTTTCCTCCCTGCCAGCTAGGAGCAGCCTGTTCGGCTTCCTAGCCCTAGGATACCATATGGATATCCTGGCCCCCATGCCAAAAACCCCCAGCAAACCGGTGCCCCCTTCTTCTAGTTCACCAAAAACCCATAAAACAAACTCCCCACACCAGAAAAATAATCACCTCCAACATACAGTCTTTTACCCCCCTTCCAATAATTCTTCCTCCTCCCAAAATAATGCCCTCTTCCCGTAAGACTCCTCCCGTCATATCCCTCCTTCACTGATCATTTCCTCCTCATTAATTTTCTTATCCATACATTCATTATCTTATCCTCTTAGTTAATGTATTATCCTATTATTTACTATTTCTTATCCTTATATTTATTGTTTCTTATCCCCTCCGTATACGTAAATAATTTAATTAAACAATTAAATTTATTAACCCTCTTAAATTTATTACCCATGTCATTGAATGTAATAGGTAATTAATTAATCAAAATTATAACAATTAATTAATTAATATTATTATGCCAATCTTTGTTTAGTTAAAACCATGTTAGGACAATTAATTACCTAATTAATTTTTACTTAATAATCTCTAAGCATATATTCAACTAGGGTTGTTACAAAGGTCATGATTATTAAATCCAATAAGATCCCTTATGATACCTTCGTATATGACAACAACTACTTGGAGGAAGTGACTTCATACAAATATCTTGGAATTGATATTCACCACAAGTTCAGTTGGAATTAAAGCATTGAGAAAAGGATTATTGGGGGATGGAAACCTTATTATGGTATTGAAAACAATTGTAAATCGATTGATCTTTGGAGTTGGGATGAGAAGAAACTCCTATTTGAGACTCTTGTTACACCTGCTATTCTTTATGGATGTAAAGTCTGGGGATGTATTATCTCTCGTGAATCCTAGAGAAACATAGAGCAAACACAAAAGAATTTTATAACATATAATCTCAAAATTAAAGGAAATAATCCCTATCCCATCCTCCTCTTAGAAACAAGCCTCTCCCCCAGTGAGACCATGGCCATGACTAGATACCTAATGTATAAGAACAAGTTAAAGAACATGAAAGACAAGAGGCTTCCTAAAATTGCTTCAAAATTGAGTCATAACCACCATCGACTCAAGCGAGGATGGCATAAAGATGCTCAGTCTTGGCTAAGCTATTGGGGAATCATGGAAGAAACCATTTTTCAGAATAAAGATACTATTAAAAAAAAGTCAACTCAAAATTTAAGGAGAAAATGTGGTGTGATAAAGAGTTAGAGGAAAAAAAAAGAAGGTATTATAAAGATGTAATCAACCCTAATCTAGAAGATCAAAATTATCTATATGTTTTGCCAAGTGTAAAGAAAAAATAAACATTGCTAAGATAAGAACAAATTCTCACAAGCTCCATAGTGAAACCAGGTGTTAGTCAATTCCTAAAATGTCATTGGATGAAAGAGTGTGTCACCTTTGTGACACTAAGAAGGTTCAAGATGAAAAGCACTTTCTCTTAGATTGTCAAGCCTATACCCATATTAGATCTCATTTTCAAAATATTTGTCACACTATCAACCTTCCTAACCTCTTAACTCAACAAAAGTATGGTGATCTTGAAAAATTTCTCTTAATGCATCATCATCGTCATTACATTAATACATTATTATATATCATACATTAATGTATTACATTAATAAGTTATTATTTATATATTTCATTCATATAATAATCTTGTGACCATTATTTTCTCCCTCGCACAATGTAATAGTCATGTGCCCATTAATTTCACGTCGTGTTCCCATTACAATGGTTAAATATTCCTTGCAAAGATGATAGGGTGAAATTTGATATAGTAATAATAAGCCATGAAGATTATGTTTACAGTAATTAACCTTGATTAGTAAACCCTAACCATTAAATCAAACGTGCTTTGGATAGGCTTAACGATAAAGCCAACCGTTTATATCCTTAATCTTTAATCTTTGACAAAAATTCACGAAGTATTTTCTCTGCAATGTAAATCATGGGATCATATGAATTAGATAGACAAATCTATCATACAAGTCATTTCTGATATGACTATTTAAGCGTTGGATACAACGCCAAGTCATTAATCTCGACACGTGTTCATAAAGACGCACCAAAGTTTGCATAGGATAAGTGTGTATTGATTCCACCAAATTATTAGCATCGCAACCATAGTTTTATTATATACTTGGTAATGTAAATCCCTAAGCTTGGAAGGAGGGGTAAATATTTTTGTAATGGAAAGCAATAGGATCAAATATCCTCTAATTATGTAAGGGCAATGGAATGGAGTCTCATGAGGTTAAGGACCATTCAATATTAATAAATAATAATAACAATTGATAAAGAGTTGTATAGAAGTGTAAAGGAACCACATTTAGTATGGATCATATAATTTAAATATATAACTTATGAATGAATATATAATTAATGGATATAATTTATATATTAAAATTGCTATTTTTTTCGTTGAAAAAAGTTCAATGAATAAAATTAATCTCTATATTTTGTTTATTATACAAAATGTCCTTTTCGCGTGTAATCGCCTATTAGAAAATATTATTATCCAAATATTATTCTCCAAATAATATTTAGTTTTAACATATAAAAAAAAAATAACATTTTTAATCACTTATAGTATTGTACTATAATTATAATCATTGTATTGTAGTATTATTATAAATTTAGGTTATCAAAATTGTCATCTCAACAATAAATTGCAATATTAATGGTTTTTGACTATGATATTAATTATATTAATATAATTAATGGATATAATTTATATATTAAAATTACTATATTGTATATTATAAGTTCAATGAATAAAATTAATCTCTATATTTTGCTTATTATACAAAATGTCCTTTTCACGTGTAATCGCTTATTAGAAAATATTATTATCCAAATATTATTCTCCAAATAATATTTAGTTTTAACATATAAATAAAAATAACATTTTTAATCACCTATAGTATTGTACTATAAGTATAATCATTGTATTGTAGTATTATTATAAATTTAGGTTATCAAAATTGTCATCTCAACAATTAAAATTGCAATATTAATGGTTTTTGACTATTAATGGATAGGGGCATTCAGTTTATTCTTATATGTATTGTAATTTTGTTGTTTATTTTTTCATTGTTTTCATGAGATAGTTATATTAGTATTTAAACATTATTATTGATATTAATATTATGTTTACACATTTAAGTTAGAGTTAGAGATTATTCTTAATATTAAAATATTGAAAGAAAAATTATTACTCTTGT
>JZKD02S0588440.1:0-16083 GCA_000966675.3 Picea glauca | reverse complement strand
TTTGACGTTACAACACCTCTGTCCTCTTGAAGCGGTCAACGTTGGGTTGACCACATCGTAGATCCGACGGTTGGGATAGTTCCCGGGAATCCTTGGATCTACGACCCAGATCAACTTTGGGCTCTAGGACTTAGGAGATCCGTTTCCCTTACGACGAATACCAAAGTTTTCCGAACTCGCGAAGACTGAAGGAGTTGAGGATTTAACACCTACGCTGCTTCTCCAAATACAACGGTCATGACAAACCTTTGGGTCCTTCTGAATGGATCTCGTTTGTTCATCTTTCCAAACGAAAATATCTTCCCTTTCGAGACTTAAATCTCACTATCCTTCATGAGTTTCATCAGTTTTGAAGGACTTAGGCACTCGCGCGTGCTTTGCACTCTTTCTCCTGAGCTTAACAAACTCCTTTTTCCCAGGAGACTCAAAACAACTAGGAGTATCGACATGCATACAGGGAAACTATGTCCAAGGTCGACGAACTCACAGTTCATATGCTTAAATCTGAGCCACTATAGGGCTCGAGCATTTACATATACAAACCATATAGTTACTTACTTTCTTAACTACACAATCACGCAAAGATAAAGGGATACAATCTAGTCATCAAACAAACATGCACATCCCTGCAACATTCATAGGATATCCAAGTTTAATCTATAGTTATAGTTCAATTACACATGATACGAGAATACTTATCTATTATAGGTTACAGCCAGCTAATTGACTGTGGGTGTCTGCCTTTCCACCCAACCATAGGCTCAGAGGCATTTATTGTTAGCGCTCTGGCCACCCCCGTTCCAAGCCATGACATTACTAGGAAATTTATGCCAATTCTCAAAGGTCCTTTCTCTTTCACAACTTTTGCGAGGTTTATTAGATGCTTCCTCAGCATCAAGCTCACAACCTTCTGCTCAGGTCTTGTTCTTTGCTAGAGATCTCCCCACGTTCTCTTCTCTTCCCTTTTTATTCTTTTCATGCCTTGCACACACATCCTTCCTAAACTGTTCCTTCTGTCAGAAGGAAACTCGGGTCAGTCTGGGTCTGCAGGACCCTGTGGTACTTCAAAATGACCTTCTGCAGCTAGACCATTCTTCCATTCATGGGGGTGGTTGATGGTTCAACCACTGGTCCTTTCTTCATTAACCGATTCCTCCTTGGGAACTAGAGGAGGTTTGTTATCCTCAACAAGGGAAATTTGGGGTCATTCGATATAATGAACCCTCTCTTATTGTTTTCAAATTCTTTCCTCTAGTGATATCATGGCCAATACTTTCAAGGCTTCGCACCCATTCTCAGTTGTTTGCAATTCAAACAATAATACATTTACATTGTTCCCGTGCCATAACATGGTGATTATTATTAATGATTAATTACAAGATGGTGGAAACAAGGGTGTTACAGAATGAGTAGTATGGGTTATTTTGAGGAGAATTCCCATACCAATTGTAGGATGTATATGCCCCTTTGCTACAGTTCTGGCTATTGCATGAGGACCCATGTATATATGGGGAAACATGCATGCCTTGAGGGGGCATGTTGGTCCCTGGACATACTGGGTTATGCCCTCCCAACATTTGGGGAGGAGGGTTTTGTGATGTGCTGTTAGACTCTTATGATGTTCTAACAGTATTTTGATATGAGGGGGCTCCACCATATTGGTTTTCATAGTGGTTGGTTCCATAGGAGGGTAGGGGTTCGATAGGTTGGTTGAAATGAGTCACTAACCCAATAAACCCATCTATATAATTGGATGTCCTTGATTTTGCTAGATCAAATGGTCAAGGATGAGGGGAATTTAGGAGGATTGTGTAAAGATACCCACACTAAGCGTATATCAAATCAAAGTGTTGAGCCTTGCGTATGGATTCATCTTCAGTCCAAGGCATGGTGGTGGTCATGTCTTTGGAAATAAGGGGAAAGAGAGATTTCAAGAACCAGTCCATAAGGATATTATCTTTGAGTTTGATTTTGCACAAGTTGCGCCACTGACACCACTCATGGATATGGTCCATGATGTGTGTTGAAGTGGTTTACCATAAATCATGAACTTTTATAGGTTCATGTCATGATGAATGGATAATTGGAAAAAGGTTAAGAATGAATTGGCTAAGGATACAAAAGTGGCATGTGACCCCACTGTTTTGTTAATATATCATTTGGTTGATGGCCCTTTTAATTATGTCTAGAACAATCGTAATTGGATAGAATCATCTGTGATACTATTGAATGAGCATCATAGGTGGAATGTCAGGATATGATTTGCTGGGTGTTTTCCCAACTTCCCATCCAAAATTTGAAATGTTTGAGGGCAATTTGGTTGTCATTAGGGGCCATATGGAGTTATGCAAAATGGGATCATTGGTAAGTTTCATCAAGTTTGGAAGATTGAGGGAAACCATATATGGAATATTGATCATATGTGGGGGTGGTGGCGACAATGGGTTTTGTTGTGAAACACCTACCATTGGGCTTGACTGATGGGAGTTGGTTCTTGATTCCAAGAGGGTTGTGATGAGTAGTTGATCCTAACAAGGATGATCTAAGTAGGGATGAGCCTAACAATGCCACATTAAAAGGTGAATACAAATGGGGGGATCAAACATGCAAAGCATCAAGATCGGGAATGCCTCCTAGCACTAGTGGAAGGCCTTGCAAGCACCAAGAATGATGGGGTGCCAAAAGGTACCATATGGTTCCAAAATTGCAGTGAGTGTGTGAATTTCAAGTGGAAGATGCTAAACCATGTTTTGTGTAACAAGTGGCCTAGTTAAAGAAAAATACGTAAATAAAACTAAAAGAATTGAATTAGTGATAACAACAATGTTGGTATTTTAGTCTAAAGTAATATGTGTTTTGATAGAATGAAATCGTTCACACAATTATGTAAAAAATAAAAAACACGTGTCCTAAAGACCCGGTGTCCTTCCTCTCAAAATATAATTGGGTCTTCCAAGAGTCCTCACTAATGGGGCCTAAAGCCACCGATGATCAATAGTGAAGGTATGAAATAATAAATTATAATGAGGGGTACTGGGGGCATGTCTCAATGGTACTAAAAACATTCCCAATAACTAACAAAATCTGATTCAGGTGTGAATGCATCCCACAAATGCCACCTAGGTGGAAGCCCTAAGTTTTGGTAACTGGGTTACCTTCTTCAAGTGTGGGCAAGGGACTCTCAATCTCAAAAAGCATTCATGAGCCTAAGTCTATCAAGATTTGGGTGGCTTAAGAAGACTCGTAGGAACAACCAAACCTAAGCCTTTTCCCCTTCATGGGTATCTCCCTTCCTTGGTTTGTGCACACTTGTGATGAAGGATTTTTAAGTATGCTGAGACAAGTTCTATATTTCAAATGAAAAGTGATGACGGGTGGGTATTTGGATAGCTACCCTTGAAATCCTAGCCAACACTACTTAATTATCTTGTGGCCTCACGATGGAGGAATTGGGTGTGTTGATTAGAGTTATATTTTAAGGGTTTGAAATTGGCGTCTTGAACCTATTTGTTTTGTTTACCAAGTGCCATAAAAATTATTATAGACCTCTTTAATATTTCTAGTCTACCAAGATAAACAAATGTGAGCATACTTTGAAAGAGGAATTTTAATCCTTCACGTATGTGCTCAAATGTGAAGAGACAACAATGTGATGTGAGAGTAATTGATAGATTTCAAGTCCTAGAAACTAGATTGAAAGCATATGAACATAAGTGATCCTTTACTTTGCCTTTAAATTTCCATATGATGTTTGCAAACTTGAACAAAAGCTCTTAATGATGATGCTTTTGCAAAAACTATGAAGAGGTTAATAAAATTAGAGATGCACACATATGGGGTGCTTACTCCATCTAATTAAGCAATAGCTGATTTGTGAATTTTCTAGGGAGGCAAATTAATCTCTAAGTCCTTTTGATTCACCAAGGTCACTCAAAAGTGTGAGGTGAAGAGAAAAATATGACTAAGAGAAAGCTTCTAGTCCCGATAAAGAAAGAACAAGGTGGCAATATAATTGATTGCAATTTTCTAATCTACATGTCCACGCGCAACATAAATGCAATAGTTCATCCATGTCGCAAGGAAACAAGAAAACTTGATTTTTATCCCCCCTACCAACCAAGTTAGCTAATTACTAAGCAAGAATGGACCTAATACTAAAAATTGTAAGCTTACAATTTGTAGGAAATTAAAGCCTAATACCTAGTTCTAATCCTAAATTGAAATGGTCGTTAAACAATCAAAATAACATACCTACATGGGTCTACACGTAGACGGAGGTGCAAGTTCCATGACATAAGAATGGTTTGGGTCATGGGAATTATGAGGGTTTTGAAGAAACACACGCGCAAGTCTCTGTAACACGGGAATAATTATTATGCGGGGAAAAATGATTGAAAATGAGTTTCTAGCATATGAGCAGGACAATTTAGAAACCTACAATACAATGAGAGTTAGAGAGATCTCCCTAACAACCCAAAGAGAGTGAATTTTGGGTTGGAACCCAAGTAGAGCCACCAATATGTTTTGGTGTATTTCTTACAAGAGTGAGCAAAAGCACCAATTTGTTATAGGTAGGCTACAACACTATAGACAAACAAATGTTAGTTTGACAAGTCCACTAGATGAGTATCATTGCAAGAGATAAAAATAAAGAAAAACATGCTATAACCATAAACTTGAAAAACAAAAGTTTGGGAAGCAATAATACCCTTCTATTACCAATGAAATGACTTGGGCCTTGAGTTGTATACTCGGGGAGAATCATTTGAACGAATGAGCTCTCACACTTTTTGTGGGAGTTATTTTTCTCTCCAAATAACCTCTCTCTTCAAGGGAAGAGATCAAGAACAAGCATGGAGGTATGAATTGTCAATATGAAGGTATAAGACAAGAGGTCTCAATGTTCATCTCAATAACATAACTTTGTTGAAATCTTCCTCTTTGAATTGCTACTCCATGTCCTCTATTAATAAGACAAATTCAAGCTTCATTAAAAATAGTTCTGAGTGTGAAAGAACTTAGTTTGAAGTGTAGATCCCCATGCATGAGGAAACTTGGAACTACCCACGGATTGATCATAAATGGTAATGGAGCTTGAGGGTTACTTGTACACCAAACTAGGAGTACCTTAGATGGCTTGTCTCCCTTAAATGCATTGAATTTAGTTGATATGTTGCATCTTGCCTCACAAATGAATAAAATCCCATTGACAAGCCTCACAAGTGAATAAAATCCCACTTAATATAGTTTTATTGCCCCCTTTTGAGGTGTTGATTTAATGCCACGATGTTGCAATTGTGATGTTGTATTGATGATGTATCAGATGATCACCTGTGTAACTTCGTGAGTGATTTTTAGGTGAAAACACAAAGGAAATCAATTTGTATAGGTTCATTAGGCAAGGTCGCCCCTTGTCTCTAATGCTTTATGTCACGACCATTGAAGTGCTGGGATAATTGCTTAATTCTAGAGTTAATCAAGGACACATTTGAGGGATTCCTCTTCTTGAGTTGGAATCTGCCTAATTAGTTAATTGTCATTTTGCTAATGATTCCTTCTTGACAATCTTAGAAGACCAACAATCCTAGAATCATACGATAGAGAGCTTGACTATTTTCTGCACTGCCTCAAGATCTAGTATTCGATGAGCTAAGGCCCAATGCTACCAATAGGCTCTAGAGCCAACACCCAATGCGTAAGTAGCTTATCATTGAAAACTAGACTTGGGTTCATCTGGTCCAAATCTCTAAGTTCATGGGTTTCCCTTTTTCTTTCGATGCCCTCCTTAAGGACGTAAGGGAAGTGGTGATGTAGTGGCTAGAAAACATGATCAATAAGCAAATCACTAAACCTATGACATTTGTAGTGAAGTTAAAAATCTATCCGACCAACATGAAAAACAACAAAAATGGAAGAAACTTTAATAGTAGACTTTAATAGTAGATTCATGCAGGGATATAATCTGTATATCTATATATTCAGAGGTTATTAGCCCATTCAAAAAGATGAAGTAGATAGTCCTTTACTCGAGGCGGGGTAGTCATTTCACACACCCTACTTCCCCTATGGAATATTGTCGCTAAAAATTACGAAATAAGGGCTCTGTACCTACCCTGCCCCAATATGTCCGAACCAAAAAAAAAGTAAGCTTATTCTTTGCCTCAGCGGCCTACAACACTATTTTTCGGGGCGGTGGGTGTAATATGGAAGTTAATGTCTCTTTCTTCGATACAAATGAATTGGTACAAATTCATTTTAGCCGGAGTAGTCAATTTATCCTTCTTGCTAACTCTCATAATAGGCAGGCTCATGTTATTCTTTTACAACCGCCCTCAAACATAACCTAGCGTTTCCCCTACGTGACTAATCATGTGATTTTCTTTGCTGTACTAAAGTGTTGGGTGAGACACATGTCTACTGCTATTCTTGTTAGGTCCCTTTTAAGGTAGCCTATGGCTGACTAGAAAAGGCTTCCACAAATTTCTCTAGGCCAAAACCAAATCAAAGGTTAGGTTTCCATAGGGCTAGTTGGGATTTACACTTACCTTAAGAGAATTTGCGGGACTGGGAGTGATTAGAACTAAGGTTAGGGCCCAAGTGTTATTTTCCAAGTGGGTGATTTGGGATATGGAAGGTAAAGAGACTTGGAATGTTCTTCTTAGACATCAAGTAAGATAAGGGGTGTCACTAGGAAAAAAGATATGGCGAGGCATCTCTTTACAAAGTTTTTTGGTAACCCCCTCCAAGTTGAAATTCTAGGTTCTTTTGTTGTAGAAAGTGTTTGGAAGACATAGGAAGTAAGTAAACCCTTCCTAGCTTGGAAAAAATCTTCCCTTAGATACAATCTTTCATTAATGAACGTTGCTTATGGTTTTCACCTTTGATTCTTTTTGTAGGTAAGCCACTCATCAAATCCTCCTAGTTTTATTCCCTGAGGCTTTTTTGACAAGGCATTCACTTAGTCATAATGATCTATTTAATGGCTTCTTTTTAGTCATAATGATATATTTAATGGCATTCATTTAGTCATAATGATATATTTAATGGCTTATGGTGGTCACCTTTGATTCTTTTTGTAGGTAAGCCACTCATCAAATCCTCCAAGTTTTATTCCCTAAGGATTTTTTGACAAGGCATTCACTTAGTCATAATGATCTATTTAATGGCTTGCCCATAAACTAGGTTTCATTGGCTAAACTCAAAAAAAAGTTCTCCTGGTTAATGTTGATAAGATTGTCATGGACCAAATGTAGTGGCTCATCCATGATGACTTGATATTAAAATTATGCCTTCCATCACGTCGCACATGGTGGCAAGATTGAAAATTAGGTACAACTATTGCCTTCCACATGTACAAGTTGGACATGGGTTACAAGTGGCTCTGTTATAAGCCATTACTTGAAGGTTGGATGAACAAAGTTTGGTGGTTGAAAATCCAAGCAAAGTATATGGTTATTTTGTTTAAACAACACATTGAAGCCCATTCTTGAGCCAAACAAAACATTCTTTGTGTGGAGCTTAGTGGTAGGAGGTCTACCTATAGACAAAAGATTCAAATACTTGGTAGTGTAAAACCCATACTATTCACAATGTGGTCATGCAAAAACCTTGAAATACCTTTTATGGTTATGTCCCCTCACTTGAAATCTTTAGGCCTGGGTAAAGTTTGTTTATAAACAATAGTTCCTTGCATTATTGACATGGTGGTCTACCTTGCTAAACAATCACTTCCCATAAGCCATTGAGTTTCAGGTCACTTGGAAGTTATTCCAAACTAAAGTCCTCTTTTTGATATGGAAAAAAGAAATGATGCTCAATTTAATGTTGTTGCATCATCACTTTGATTCTCTTAGTTCAATGCAACACTAATGTGTGCAAGCTTGCTCTTGTAGATCACTATATAGACCCACAAAGTACAGTTGGAGATGGAGCATCTCCAACAACTTATTGAGTATTGGCACTGGGCCCCATGTATGATGAGAAAAGTACCTCTATATCCTCATGGTTGATAGGGGCCACCATCTCAACCTAGTTTCACTAGGTCAAATCACAATGGGCCTCACCACAGGGTTGGTCGATAGGTTCGAGAGAGTCAGGAGCACATTCATAGTCTTTCTATTGGACCCCTATGTCATGACAAACAATTTCCTACTCTAACACTTACTATCTTGGAGAGACCCTAACCCTAGAGTCACATATTGATGTAGGCTTGAGCCTCGTTGTTTCTATCGATGTCGATCCTATAACAACTGAGCGGGGTAAGGCTTGGGAGAACCATGACCGCCCTCCTCCTACCATTGGTTGAGTTGTAGAGTAGTTATCTATATTGAGTATAGGCCTCATGTTTATCATTGAAATTTCATGATGAAGGGAGTTTTGGATTAATCCAAGGTTAAATTTTGAGGTGTTGACTTTGCTAGTGAAAAATAATGACAACTTGTTTTTAAGTTAAAACATGCACATACTTTTGCCAATTAATATAATTTAAAGGAAACTTTAATTGAAAAAATCATAAATAATAAAGAATATAAAATTTAGAAAATGAACATTTTTTTTGAAAGATACCATAGATCTCTAGTTATGTGTATTGAATCATAATTTTACTTATTGTAAATCACAATTTTGACCAAACATCAACCCACTAACCATAAACCCCACTAATACAATCATGGCCCCACTAGTACAATCATGGAGAAAACCTCACCATATGAATAGGACAAATATTTGGTGGGTGGGGAAAGATTCTCCCCATTTCAACTTACCAACACTCATGTGTATGCATTCATACATAAATAATTATAACATGGTTAATTAATGTGTATGTATTCAAACATAAATAATTATTACATGGTTAATTATAAGGGATGTTGGTATTCCCCACAAAGATCCAACTCCTCTTTAACACATCTAATAATGATAATGATCAGGGTCCAAATATTAAATAACAATATATATAATATTGAGAATCGTTATGACCATATAAATATGCTAATTTGTTCCGTAACCCCATGCCAACAACAATTCCACATGACATTGCATGAATAGTATTAATTATTCTAAGCGTGTGGAAGAAAAAAACAAACAAATAATATTAAGTACCAAATTCTAATATAATACAAAGAAAAGGTGTATTGGACGACTCATGCCAAAACAACTCACGTTAAAATATATGATTAGGGGGTTTGGCAATCCTTTTAAAAAAGTGTTTAGACACCAAAAATAAATGTTTATTGTTTTTAAAGGTTAAGAATATGTAATATAAATTAAAAAAATTAAATTAAAATTGGTTAAAAATATTTATAATTAAATAAAATTTAAACATAAAAATAAAAAATAAAATGTTTTTTATAATTGATAAAATATTAAAAAATAAATAATTTTTAAAATTGAAAATAAATAATGTAAAAATCTAAATTTTAAACTACAACATAAACAAATAAATTTAAATATAATAATTTATTTTTAAGGTTATGATGAAGCGAGATACTAAATTGGTATATGAGACCCCCTTGTTTGTGGGAGAAGGGATTTTGTAGCGATGTGACTACTAAATTCTAGGAAGGTATACATACCCTACTCTCCTATGGATTTGAACTTGTGGAGGAAAGACACATTCTTAACCATTAGGCCCACTCACTTTGTATTGAGACTCTTCGAATTTGCATAAATTATTTTTATTTTTAATATTATTTTTATGATGTAATTTGTTTTTAATTTTATGTAATTTTCATTTTTTTTTTAAAATTCTCTTAATCTTAAGTTGTTTTCATATATATAGTTTAGTTTGTTTAATTTTAATTTTATTTATATTTATGATTTTTAAAATTAATTTAGTTCTTTATTAATTTTGGATTTATTAAGCATTGAGAGAAATCAAATTTCTTCACACGCAAACCTTCTTTTTAGTGTAAAACTTGAAGAATGGTTTGCATCTCAAAGGATTTGATCACTCTCGATGCTTGATATATCCAAAGTTAAGATGGATTTAGGGTGGTTTCGATTGGGGGAAACCACTCAAAATTTTAGAGGATCATCATTGTATATACTACATGTTTTAGATGAATTTGATTCTTTGAAATTTACTAAGCATCATCTATGATCTAGAGAGTACTATGAAGAAAACCACTTCAAAAGTTATATGAAAATTAAGGTGAATAGTGATAAAGTAACAATATAATATTTATTGAGGAAGCAGGTGAGTCGTAAAAAAGTAATAGAATCCATATAATAAATAACATGTAGATTATGCAATGAACAATTTCAAATTGTATTATTTAGCTTTTCTTTTACCTACACTTGCTAGCTTTCCCATCTTTTCATATTGATCATATGCGAAAGGAATTTGATTTCAAAGACCATTCAAACCTTTAACCTGGGATATTATAGTGAAGGTCATACCCTATCTCTCTTGCTTTCCCATAGTAATAGTCGCTTTCTCCAACCTTATATGCCCGTCATGATTCTATTTACATTCTAGTGCATGCTTTTGGTTTTAATGCATTGTATATATCTTAATATTATAATGGTTTTAATGTGCAAATATTAATAGAGGAATCACACCCAACCAAAAAAAGGGCATTGTCGAAACGTTCTACATTTTGGCATTTTTTGTGGGAATCTGATGATATAAATTTGGGTGAAATCATAATTTTCTGTTGTTTAAATTACATTTTTGAATGCATAAATGGATTCAACGTCTCGAAAAACCCTTGGGGCACTCAGATTATATAGACTTAACCATTCAAATTTGCAGATCCAACAATTTCTCACCGAATTTCGGGAAAAATTAAATGAATAATATCCCCAGAAAAGAGCTAAAACGTAGAATGTTTAGACTACAACCAAAAAAATAATGGACTTCAGTGTATGACCAAAAATCTCTTTCACAACATTATAATATGTATTTTGAAATTGGTTCACACTATGTTATTGTTAACGCTGTTTCACTTGATAATTGCACTGTCTCATTGTTTTTCTTTGTAAACTATTCATGCTACTTTCTATTAACTGTGAAAGGAACTATACATTGTTTGTGCTTCTGGTATGCCACTGGGGAAACTAGAATAGCAACAAAAAAACACTTTATCAACCTTCAATGTCTTCAGAAACCAATTTGACTTGAAACCACAAACCATGATATGTTCCAAACTAAAACTAGCATAAAAAAGTCTAAAAGGTATCTCCATATCATGTTGATTTCTAGATTGAGGTGGGGATACAACTCCTTGACCTCTAGAATTTAAAAGAAAAAAATAAAACTTAAGTATCATGAGTGAAATTAGACAAAGGGAGGATGGTTGTCCGTTCTTGGAACCTGGGGCCGAGGGTAGTCCATCTTGGAGAAGTCTAGATTGACGATTTTCTCAACAATTAGGTTGATCTTGTGGTCCATGAGCTTGATTTGGAGTAGCACGTCATCAAGTTGGAGGAGAATCTCCTAATGGGCTTCATTTATTTTTAGAAACACTTTTCCCATGAGCATCTTCATGTGCCAATGAAGGTTGATTGTGCTATAACACTTGGATTCTCTAACCCGCGAGGAACCAGGGTCAGGAATCCAGGGGAAAATATTCTCATCAACATCCTCATTTGAAATGAAGTGTCTGTGATCTAGATTATTTTCAGAACAAAATGAAAGTAGATATATTACAATGAAACACTCATGAAAATTTCCAGAAACAAAGAAATACATCAACACTTGATTTCTATTAATGAAAGAATTGTAAAGAGACTGTAAAAATATAGAGTGTAAGACTCACTAGAATGGTGGCATCTTTATCTCTAAGGAGAGATGTGACGGATACGCTCATTCACTAGAAGATGATTACAATGAGGCTTTGAAGGCATTTATATGATAAACCAGAATGCCAAAACCCTAGACATCCAAAAACCTAACCCTAGGAGATGAAATGCCAAAAGTCACGTGGGCCCCGTTTGGGTAAGTTAGTACATTAACTTCCCTGGGTCACAACTTTTTCATACGATCTCCGTTTTAGGCGGGTGATAGCCCATTGGAAAGGTCTTTTCGAGAACTACACATTACGCTGTCAAATTCTGACTCCTTCTATAGTTTGGCTGTGGTGAGCCAAAAAAACACTGTTTAGGGCCCCAAAACGGATCTGGAAGTACAAAAAGATGTGCTGACATGAAGACATACAAAATAATCCATTTGGATTAGGTGGGAGGCCACCAATATCCACCTGAAAGATGTGTAAGGCTTCATAAAAACCCAAAAGTGTAGAACCCACAATTACAAAGAAGTACAGAAGAACGTGCTGCACTAAAAATGGACAGTAGGAACCAGTTGGAATAGGTGGGTGGCCACCAATATCCATCTGGATCAATCCTCCCCCCTTAGGAAGCAATGCTCTCCATTACGTTGAGTGCCCAAGGAAGATGGGAAATCATTTTCTGAAGCTTGGTCAGTTGCGTGCCTTGTTGGAGAAGTTGTGATTCTTTGCTTGTGGAAGACTATCACAAACCTGTTGCTGGAGGGGTTGAATCTATGCGACCAATATATTGTCTCTGGGTTGGATGGGGCATTGTGTAGGCACCATTGTAGGTGAAGAAACAATATCTTCTTCGAAAATATGTTTTTTTTGGATAGAAGGTGTTGAGGCTGCAGTGGTTGTAGTGGTTTTCTGTGCTTCCTTTGAACAAACTGTGAAGAGGATGAATTTTGTAGTATGAGACATTACCTTGCGACACTATTTTGGTGGAGCAGTAGTCAGAACTACCTTTGGTATCTTGTAGAGTTGACCTCCCAGAGTAATAATGACACTACAAGGTCTAGAATCATAGAAAACATGACGTTTCCACATATATGGTTGGCCAAAAACAACATCACAGACATTAAGAGGTGAAATATCACACACTACCTCATCCTTGAAGGGATGGATGCCATAAGACATGTGACACTGCTGGCTGACGCGAAGATCTCATCCTTGTTGAAGCCACCCGATGTTGTATGGTTGCGGGTGTGGTGTTGTTGACAACCCCAACTGTTTGACAATCTTAGCTGAGATGAGGTTCTTTTGGATGTTGTTATCAACAATGAAATGCAATGGGGTCCCCTTCACCCACATATGTGATTGGAAGAGGCGCTCCCCCTCTTCAGGATCTACTAGTTCTTCTAGCTGAATTATTGTGGTCGCGCTATCAGCAGTGGGGTCTGCGTTGATGATCTTTTTATTTTCAATATTTTCTAGATCAGATTTCGAATTAGGGTTCGGCTCCATGTCTTTGACCTCAACCACCAATGATTGTTTCGAGCGACATTCATTAGTGTTGTGCCAAGGGATTTTGTGGAAGTCACACCACTTCCCGATGTCATTCTTCATCTTTACTTCACCCTTTTTGTCTTGTGTCTTGGACTGGTTGTCTAGAGGCTGTTAGTTAGGGCCTTCTTTACCGTGCTTTGGTTGTTGCAAATTTGAAGACCTGAATTCCCATTTGTTGTGGTGCCTAAATTTCTGCTCGATTTTGATAGCATATCGATAGGCAACTCCCAATGATGAGGTGTTTAGGAAATCTATTTCAGTTTGGATGTACCTATGCAGAGCCCCATGGTATTTTAGAACCAGATGTCACTCGAAGTCTTTGATACCCAGCTTGGTGTGCAAGATATGGAAAGTATTTGTGAACTCTGACATTGTTTGGCTCTTCTCTTTTCGTAGTGTGGTCCATCTCATTTACTGGTCTTCATAGTTATCAACATGATAGTACTGTTCTTTGACCACATCCACAAAAAAATTCCAAGTGGGCTTGACCCCATATATTCCAGATTCCTATGTGGAACTTTGCTCCTAGTAAGTTTCCCACCAATGTTTGTCATGGGGGAGAGCCTTAAGGAGTGCGAAGGTGATATTTTCCCTGTCAAAAAAAAAATGAACAAATAAATAACCTTCTAATAGATTTAACAATTTTTCTAGGGCATCCACATCTATCTGACCTTCAAATATGGGAAGATCAAAATTAACTTGTACCTTGAAGGGAGAGGTTCCTCCAAAATGGTCGCTCGATGAAGATGCTCCTGTTGCTATCGACAGACGTTGAAGGATGTGTGCAAAATTCTCCATCATTTGGTCCCTCTGTCGTGTAAGAGATTACTCAAGCAACATGTTAATAGAATCTTCTTCTTCACCGTTTTTCTTTTTTTCCGCCATCGAGGGTTTCTTGGGTGTGCAAGAGTGATTTTCCTCAAGAGAGACAAACTCAAGACCCAATTGGCTATACTCACACCTCGTCGGGGACATGCACTGAAAAATGATCAAGAGCAGCTTGCTCTGATACCACTAATCTAGATTATTTTCAGAACGAAATGAAAGCAAAGATATTACAATGAAACACTCGTGAAAATTTCCAGAAATGGAGAAATACAACAACACTTGATTTATATTAATGAAATAATTGTAAAGAAACTGTAAAAATACAGAGTGCAAGACTTGCTAGAATCGTGCCAGTTTTATCTATGAGAAGAGATGTGATGACTATGCTCATTCGCCAAGATATGATTACAATGAGGATCTGAAGGCCTTTTTATGATAAGTCTGGATGCTAAAACCTTAGACATCCAAAAACCTAACCCTAGGAGATGAATCTCCAAAAGTCACGTGGGCCCCGTTTTGGTAAGTTAGTACATTAACTTCTCGGGGTCGTAACTTTTGCATACGATCTCTGTTTTAGGTGCATGGTAGCCTATTGGAAAGGTATTTTTGAGAACTACACATTACACCATCAAAATCTAACTCCGTCTATAGGTTGACTGTGGCGAGACAAAAAACCACTGTTTAGGGCCCCAAAATGGACCTGGAAGTACAACAAGATGTCTTGACATGAAAACATACAAAATAATCCAGTTGGATTAGGTGGGAGGACACTAGTATCCGTCTATGAAATATCCTTGATCCCGCAGATCAAGATATTTGTTACTGATCCAATGTTCTGTCTTGTAGATCTGATACACTAGGTGTTTCTGGATGCATTTCAGTTGTGTGTTTGTGATCTTTATGGTTATTACATGTGCATGTTGGTTATTTCAGGTGCAAGTTGGTTATTGCATGTGCATGTTGCGTATTTATTGTTTAAACAATATATAAAGGATGCATTTGGAAGTAAAGAACATCAACTGCCCAATAACATATATTATGCGACTCAAGCATGGAAATACAACAATACACTGAAAATATAGAGTACAATCATCAACTAGATCTCATGGATCGTCACTGGAACACAATCAAATAACATAAAAAAATACCCGTGATCAGAAGATGAATGTATATCTGATGCATGCACAGATAAATCAATAGAAATATGCGACTTCGAAGAAATACGGTAACCGCTACCAGCTGGAAAACTCGTCCGGAAGGATAGACCACTAGAATGCGTCGGAAACTACTCTAATATAAGCACCCTAGTCTCTAGACTAGAATGGATGAGTGCTGGATATCAGATTTGGCATCTGAGGTATTGGATCTGGACCCCTGGGGGGTTTACACACCTCCTGGGACACTAGATGTGCCCCAAATGATTCCACTGATGGAATCAACTTCCATAGGGGTCAAAATGATCACCTCTCCAAATGTAGAACTAGGTTGGAAGGGTTTCCCCAGATTTGTCATGATGCTCCGTCTGCAACCCCAAATGTACTGTCGAAAGAGCTACACCCTAAATGGCTGGATGATGCACTCTGAAAGATTCCACCATCCGAATATGATGATAAATGGCTCAATGGAAGCGCCCTGGTTGGATCTCCACTGGGTCGGATGGAAACTGCAATCTGCGCTAAGACCTTGTGCAACTCCACAAACCCTCAATCTGACTTGCGCCCTCACTGGCTGAGCTGCGCACACTGTACTGAATACTCTTGAATAGCTCGGTGAAATACCTGGATGGTATCTCTGATGGGCTAGGGTGTGCCTCTCAACATCGAAACCGATCAATGGTGGTGGTTTCCTCTGGAAATCCACAAAACAACAAGGAGGACTCTCTTCCTCCTCTGGGAACTCTCAACATCAAATCATAACAATGCATAATGAAGAATTAGGTCAAATTCCTCCCTTTATACCATTCCTAATCTAGTTC
>JZKD02S0588385.1:0-16084 GCA_000966675.3 Picea glauca | reverse complement strand
CGGTGGATCTGGGTGTGTGTACACTTCTTCTTGGACTTCCTTGGAGAAGGATGGAGCCTTGGAGGGACAAGTGTGGGGATAGGTTCCCCAATGTGAGGCTTGGAGGGTACCTGGAGACCTATGAGGGAAGTTGGAACTCCTGGAGACACAGTGATCTGAGACTTCCTGATCTAACCTATTGTTGAAGCCCCTGGAAAGGGAGTTGAGTAGTCGATGGATTGTGTGACAATGAAGGTGTACACTCCTGGGGTGAGACAGGCATGTGGCGAATGAGAGATCGTTGGTTGTAGTTGTGCTAAGGTTTGGTGCCTTGGCCTAGACCATGTTGATATGGATTATGGACCATGGCTATCTTGGGAAGCCATTTCCCTTATGGAGTCATAGACTTACTCAGGGGTGAAATGTATTCTCAATCAGAAGATAAGTATCAATTCTCTATTCATTGTATGGTATGTATCGTGTATACAGGTTATAATGTTATTAGAATCTCTTGTATATATATTCCATGTATGTTCTAATATTTCCTCTGAATTAATAGGTGTATGAGAAGAGTGTTTATGTTTGTGGAGTCATATCCCTTTTGAGAGTTTATCAACAATGATATTTAAGGCTGGGTGAAACGTTGTGGATCTACAACCAATCAATGATTTCAATAAGTTTTATCTGAAGCATGTAATAAGGAAAAATGAGTTGAATGCTTTCCTGAAGAAAGTCTATGGAATATAGAAATTGAATTTTAGTTGCAGTATGAATGTCAGAATTGGTGCTTGAATGTAGAGAACCAGGTGGATAATAGGCTTCCAATAGCTAAAGATTAGAAATTTTTGAAGAATTTTTGAATTGTATATGTATAAAAAAGTTGCACAAAGGAAAGTGAAAAAATAAGGGGAGGAGATTGTGATATCCCAAGGACAAGCCCCGATTGTAATCATAAATTGTAACATGTTTTGTAGGCTGGTGAGCCATGTGTTATAAACTAGGAGGATTATGTGTTTATTAGGTTGGAGATCCTAGATGCTAAGGCCAGTGGGCCTGATTTTTGTATATGTAATTATGCAGATTATTAATAAAAAAACATCGTTGCATGTAGATCGACCACAGAGAAAGCGTTATGGGGGAAGGAAATTCCACCAGTTTGGTCAAGGGAGGAGGCTAAGAGATTGAGGAAAAATTGCTAATCATAAGATCTTAAACCAAAGAGAATAATATATAATTATTATTTTAAAGGGTTGTAAAGAGGATATTAATTTATCCTAAGTTCTTTTGGGAAGGGGAACAAGTTCCAAGTGGAAAGGAATGTGCTCCTAGAGAGCCAAGTGTCATCCAAACAACATGCAATTTTATGGCGGCCCATTCACCATTCTCTCCCATCTGGCCATGGTTTTCCCCATTCACGTAGACATTGAAAAACCATGCAGTGAGTCCTTGATCCATGATTGTTGAATTCCTAAACCACACCGAAACTATACAACAGAATCGAATTGAAGCCCATGTTACACCTATGGCCTTGGGGGTTTTCTACATTTTTTCCTATCAGTACCCTTCCCCACACCCAATTTTTGTGCTTCCATTACCATGCCCGTGTGTTGAGGAGGCAAGAGTGATGAAATGGGTTGTAAGGCCCGTGGATATAATAAGAAGGTTGCCAGGACTATGAGAAACTCTCTCTAGGTGAGATAGTGTACTAAGGAAGTGAGTATTCCTGGAGGGAGTCCAGTAGAATCTACTAAGATCTGATAATTCCTGATCTATCCTGTTGTTGAACCCCAAGGGAAGGGAGGTGTAGCAGCCAATGGATTGTGTGACAGTGAAGGTGTACACTCATAGGATGGGACAGGCATGTGGGGAGTGAGAGTCTATGATATTTTGGAGTAAGTGATTGCTTAGAGGAAACACTTTTTGATGTGCTATGCAACTTCCTATTGTCCCTCCCTAGCCTAGGAATCCCTTGCCCAGTGGAGTTTAGTCCCATCTCAGGGGTGACTGCCTACTGAGAGTGATGAGCATAGTGGTTTATGGTTGGGAGGTTTGTGGATGGTCTAGACTTAGTGGATGTACTTAAATTAAAATATAAGTACCCATCCTTTGTTTATTTGCATGTTGTGTATTTTTATATGTTGTTATATTTATGGGTTTTTCCTAAGAATACTATATGCATGATTTTATTGTTATTTACACATTAGTATGTGTATTATTAGAATATGTTGTATGTTTATTCTTATATTTATATGAAGATGATAACTGTTAGTTCTACGAGGTAGAATTCTCCGACCTACGTGGCTGGTGGCATTAGAAATTGGTATAAATGCATGAAATTTTCACAGAGGTTGGTGGTTGGGGACGTTACATCCATGATCATTCAACAAAATTCTAGGACATCCAAATCTGGTCACCATGTTCTTAAAGAGAAACAACATTGTATTTTTTCTATTACAATCCCTCACTGGGGTTGCTTCTTCCCATATGGTTATATATTTTGTCACAGTGATGATGCATCTGGCTCCTGACCTCCTTACTGGTGGATTCATCAGTCCAATGAAATCCACAACCCATTTATCAAAAACTTGTAAAGTTACTTTGGGCATAAGTGACATTTCATCCCGTATGTATGGTTTCCCCTCCCTCTGACAAAGATCATGGGTCTGAAAATGTTCCTTTGTGTCCTTATGTATTATAAGCCACCATAATCCTACTCCCAACACCTTCTGTGTTTTAGGATTTCCTGCATAATTCCCTTCAACTATTCCTTCATGTACTTCTTCTAATACCATGGAGCGTTCATTTCTTAGAATTCCATTTCAATCTAACTTGTCTAAATGACCTGCAATCAATGAATAGTCTGTAGTGCACAGTACCAAGTGTTTTTTCTGTCCGAAAATAAATTCCTTAGGAGCCATTCCAGTGCTAAAAAATCCAACAATGTTAGCAAAACAATCATCACGAATCTAAACAGAAAATAAGTTAGCATCAGGAAAATTCTCCTCCAAGTTCTTGGGTTTCTCTCCATTAGTAATTCTTGACAGATGATCTGGTCCTGCATTCAATTTCACTGGTTTTACTATGATTTAAAAATCATATTACTGAAATAATAAAAACCATCTACAGATCCTTCCCCCGAACACTTTCTTGTTAACTAGATAATTAAAAGGAGAATGATTTGTAAACATATTAAAATGTTGAACAAATAAATAATGTTTGAACTTCTGTAAGGAATATACCATAGCCAGACCTTCCCTTTCTATAGGATTATAGTTCTTCCTAGACTTAGATAACTTTCTACTAGCAAACAATATTGGGTGATCAATGTCTCCTTCACATGGTTGTGCCAATATGGCTCCATGTGAAATGGATGAAGCATCCACATGCACATGAAATTCTTTTGTCCAATCTAGAAAGCTCAAAATTGTTGTTGTCACCATATTCTCCTTCAATATGTCCAAGATCTCTTGGCATTCATCATTCCATTGAAACCTAATGTCTTTCTTTAGTAACTTCGCCATGGGTGGGATAATATTTGAATATCCCTTTATAAATTTCTTGTAGTACCTTTTGTGGCCCAATGTTTCTCTCAACTGGCACACTGACTTTGGTGGTGGTAAATTGACAATAAAAACAATCTTTGTAGGGTCTACTATCAAGCCCTATTTTCATACAATGTCTCCAAGGATTAGACTTCATGTCCTCCCACATTCTCTAAAAATCGATGTGTAAATGGAGTAGGAAAAGGATAATGCATGCATGCATCATTTAAATTTCTTAGATCCACACATATCCTAATCCCTCTGGTCTTCTTTTCCTGGACCACCATTGGGTTAATCCACTCTGATTCTTGCATAGGCTCTATGATTCCTGACTCTAGCATTT
Organism: Picea glauca; assembly: GCA_000966675.3. NCBI lineage: Eukaryota > Viridiplantae > Streptophyta > Pinopsida > Pinales > Pinaceae > Picea > Picea glauca. The sequence continues at coordinate 12,220 of JZKD02S0588385.1, read as the reverse complement.
TTCCAAGTTCTTCCTTAACCTTTTGCTTATAGATGGGGTTTAATCTATATGGTCTCTATATAACTAGCCTTACATATGGTCTGAGAGGTATCTTCATTTATCCAAGTTCTCCCGCTACCCCTATAATCTTTGAAAATGTGGTAGGGAATAAGTCATTATACTCACACAATAATTCAATTATCTTTTCCATTGTCACACTATCCTAGTAATCTCCAATGTTGGCTATCTTGGGATTCTCCTCAATCCCAATATTTACCCTTTTAATATTCATTGGTGAAGTAAATTATTTTGATTGTAATAGAGTTCCTTCCAACCCTGTTTCTCCTTCCCCTTATACTATCTATATATCACGTGGGTTGTCTTCTATTTCCTCATCCCCTGCGACTTGATAGCAGTAAACTGGTTGTTCAAGTGTTTATTTTCTTTAATTTTTGTCTAATGTCACTATATCTACCCCATATTATTCAAATATCTTCATTTTCATCCTCTATAATTCGAAATCCACCCATGGATTCTCACTTTCAAACCCAAAGGTATTAATAAAGTTTTTTTGCACTGTGCCCCAACTCACAGTTTCTCTACGCAATTCTTGTTCCTTGTACCAATTGCTAGGTATTCCTTCTAATGTATGAACAAAGTAATGCATCCATTCCCCTGGTGGTACCAATATGCATCTAGTGAAACAATCATTTATATGATGTCTTAGATTCCCTCTTCCATTATACTTTTGTAAAGGTCTATACTTTTAACTCCTACCAAATCGTATGTGCATCAATCTCTTACAAAGATACCAGTCCTGAATTACCTCCTTATGTGTACCCCACCATCATACAGGTGTGTCCCATAGTGCTATATCCAACACTAGTAATCTATGATTAGCCAAAACCTATGGTTCAAACTTTGTCAGAAAGTTTTATAAATTGTATTCTTCAATAAATGTGGGAAATTGTGTTACTTCTGTTCCAACCCATCTTACTATGCGTGTAATTTTGACGCACATCCTAGTAGATACTTAATGAAATCTTTGCTGCCATTTTTCTACTCCAACATCTGAATATGAGATATCATAATTGATACTCCTCCAACTGAGTACTCCGTCTATAGTTGGATTCACATAGTATTCTTCTCATGCAATAGTCCTATACAACTGTTTCACATCATCCCCTAGAACATTGTCAGGCATAGGTTCTACATATCTTTCACAATCTAAGGGATATAAGGGTGATACTACCCTAAAGTTCACAGCTTCAAATATCATTTTTCTAGTCTTTAAATTAATTATGGTCTGATTGTCAAATGCTAAATCAATTCCCAAAAGTGTTGGAAATGGCATAGACTCATCCACCATATCTATTACTTCAAAGTTTGTTATGGTGCACACACCATCTAGATCTAGTGTTGTATTCTTCAATATACATATGGGAATCAGTCTTTGTTGGTTTTTTAGCTTCAATTGGATATTGGAATACCCTAGTGTAGCTTCTCCCATTGCTTCCCAAGTTTTCTTGGGCAAAATGTTGACATTTGATCCTAACTCTAGGATAACACTCCCCATACTAAAGTCTTATATATTTTCATTCAATATGAACTATCTACTAGTTCTTTTCTTTCTATGGGCCTAATTAATATTCTTATGTTTTGTTCCTACACCTTCTTCTATGTTATATTTGTCAAGCATATTTTTAAAAAAATCCATGGCATTCTTATGATTAAGTAATTTAAAGAAAGATTCAAGGAAATTATTTAAGTTACTTACTTTATATGTTTTATCTCCTTTGTAAGTATGATCCAAAGTCTCAGGCATATCAAAAATAGGACTATCATACCTCTTCATAGTTTTTCATGTGGAGGCTTCATTCTCCTTCAGAAATTCCTTATTTTATTCTTTGAAAGTTTCATTTTCCTTCTTTGCATCAAACTGTTGTTGTGGCCGAGTGTTCTTCTGAATCCAACACTAAAATTCCTTCTTTTGATCACGTGCATCTGCTTCTGTATTAACTCCTCATATAGTCACTATGTTGACTTTCCTCCTAGGCTCCCTTATATCTGTAGAAATACACTGAACATTCTTGTTTTTTAGATTCCTCTTCTTCTGGATATTCGACATTAACTTCAAGAACTCTTCTTTCATGCCATCAATAGTGCTGCCAGTGATTTACCAGGCCGATAAGAGTGAAACTTCAACTATGCCACAGCTTGCATGAAGAGAAAAGGGAGAGGAAATAGATAGATAGAGACATCTCGAGAGGGGCAAGGTGGATGGAATAATGAAAATGAGCAAACGCACCACAAGATGTGCTGCACGGAATGAACCCAGACAGGATATATGTGCGGGATGCAGTGTGATCTGATGCATAACAGTACATACATGTTAATGTTGGTTGAGGACAATCTCTAGCATGGTGTCCTTGTTGTTGAAAATTATGGCAGATAATAGGCCCTCTTCCTCTTCCCATTACTCATTTTCCTATGCCTCTGAATCCTCCTCTATTTCCATGTGGATCCATGTTCAGTTGATGAGACCGTGGTGTATGATTATACTGCGGGGTTTCCTAAAATTGTGGCACTACCTGAAATTGTTGTTCATTACCAAACTATGGTGAAGTCTGTCCTGCCATCAACTCATCCTGCATCCTATATGCATCTAAGGTTATTTCCTTCATTAACTCCAAAGTTCTACAACTTTTTTCTTCATGTCCCACTCACTTAAAAAAGTTATATAAATTACTCTTTGGTTCCATATTTTACCTATGCATCATAGGGAAGTGATAAGGATCATTCCCATGTGTCTTTCATATTTCACACCAAGGCCCTCCTTTAGGAAATGTATTTTTCATCCCTATTCCTAGGTATTGCACAAATGTCAGACACTCATTCTTGTGATGTCCCTATGATATGCACAGGGTACACCATATTTCTTATATGTTATCCCTACTCTTATATTGGTTTAGTTGCACTATCAAGTTCTTCAGAACTTCCATTAGCTCCTCTATAGCTGGATCAGACTGCTTATACTGATTCTCATCTAACTTCATAATTTCTTGCAGTGCCTCTGCTTGGGTTTGAAATTTTTGTTGTCTTGGTGGATATTTGAAGTGTGGTAACAAAGAGTTTATAAACAATTATATGTTTTCCATGTCATAAATTGGATACTTCAGTTTACCTTTCAATGTCTTGAACTTCTGATCKATGTCCCATACAGACTCTCTTGGATTTTGTCTAACCTCAATCACCTCATTTATAAATTGATCCTGTAATTTTGGCCTCTGAAACTCCTTGATCAGTTCCTTATTGATATTTTCTATTGTTCCCATTGCATCCTATGTATTTTTCACTGTTAATTTCATGTACAAATCCAGCATGTGGTTTCAAAAAAAAAATTGCTAACTGCGTTAATTTTGCTGCCTCATCAGTGACTCTTTTTTATTCCCATATTTTCTCACACATGAATAGGTGCTTCTATGGGTTTTTTGATCCATCCCCATGAAACTATGGTAATATTATCATCGGATCTATGCCTACCATTGTTGAATGTGTTGTACATTCTATGTGTGGTACTACTGTCTGTGTATTGTTGTTCTGACTTGAGCTCCCACTAGTATTCCTACTGGTACTTCCACTTGTACCAGTACCTATACTACTACCAATAATTCCACTTGTACCCTCACTTCTATTATCATCTCCTAGATTCCTCTGATCATCGATCACTTGTTCTATAGTAAACTATTTCTTTGTTGATGTGTTAGTCATACATGGGGTTGTAGGTTCTACACTGATTCATATCTTGACAGGGGTATATACTTCCTCATTAGTCTCGCTCATATATTATTTCTATCATATGTGGGATGCAATATTTCTTCAATGTTCTCCACATCACGAATATCATCAACCTCTTATTCATCACTCTCCAAGCCTTCCGTCTCATCTACTACTCTTTTCTTCCTATTGAGCTTATACTGGTAGGGTCTTCCTCTGCATGACATACCTGTGTTCTGAATAATTTCCTGAATCTCCTTTTGGTCCATAATAATGATATATTTATTTTTATTGCACTCTTCTCTATCCATTTCTCAGTATCTCAGACCTTCCTCAGTCTTTCCCCTAACTCCCCCATGCACGTAGGATAGTTTAGTTGTCTAATGCCATAATTAATACCCCTTTATCATGAAATAATGTCTTTATCGAAGTGTACAATGATCCAATGTACCTTCCCCTTGGAACCTTCATAAACTCTTTCTATGATACACTTTAATACATCAATGTATCTACTACAAACTCAGTGATAAACCCCACTTCAATGTTGTCTAGCCAAAAATCAACTGTGTGTGTGAATTCGTTATTCACCCTTTTCAACCGTGTAATACTTTCTTCTGTCCACTCCATTGATATAACTCTCTTTTTCGGATGGGTATATTTCAACTATTTTATCAACTCCTGCAATAGCATCAGAAACTCACTAAAGAAACTCTCATGTATTTCATTGAATACATATCTCTCCAACTACTCTTGGCTTAAACCTAGAGCTTCTATTATCTTTGTGGGAAAAATCTAATTCCTGAACTACCAACCATATTTCAATCTCCGCTTTCGTGGGGTTCCAACCTCGAAACATTATCTTTCTTAAGCCCTCATGCTATAATTTTTTATACATCCCTCCTGATCTAATCTTCTGAGTTCCAACTAGCAATGGAACCATTGTTGGCTTTCTATGGGTTGACATAGGTTCTAACTACAATATTACCAACAAACCCTTCTACCATCGTCCCTTATGGATATCACAAGGAAAAAAAATGCATAGAGTGCACTGCGTTGTCTCACCTGATATGGATTCTGTGAGTGATTGCAGGACTTAGATGTCTACAACCCGGGGATGGGATGTGTATATCTCAGAGGAATTTAACCTACTTATTGTTAACCTTCAAATTGTCATTATATCTTATTTCCAGATCAATGTCACCACTATTATAGTAGGAATTTATCAACCATTATAGCCACATGTGTTCAATGACAAGTATTTATCAACTTTAACCCAATATTATGATCTAAACACTAGCTATAACATTCATTTATTTAGTGCTCTTCTGCATATTCCATTAGCTTGTTCTTACTGTGCAATGTTCATTCCTTTATCATATAACATTTTCATTATGAAAACTCATTAATGTAAATTAAAACATAAGACATTGCATATAGACACATATATACTATGGTTCACCCCCCCTGGGGCTACATCCACAAATATTTGTCGCTTGGGATCTTTATTCATATTCTTTGCAAATCATGTGTTTTGCACTGTCCAACTCTTCCACCATTACATTCTATCTCCACAGATCGCACAAGTCTCTCAACAAGCCCTTCTACTCAACCAAAAAAACTTATTACAATCTGAACAATACATATGCCAACCAAAATGGACAACAAGAACCTACTAACCAAATAAAGGACAACACCCTCATTGTCCTAATACATTCTACTTATACAAAACTGGGACATATTCCTTACAAAAACCCTATCCCTAAGTAGATTAGGTTTGTCTAATTTCTCCTTGACTTAATCTCGGTTGGTCCTCAATCCAATTGCTTCTCCAAGTCGACACTTGTCCACTTTTCAACTTCTCTACAATAGTTTTTCCACTTTCTAATTTATTTTCTCATCATAGGTTTTACCTTATTTTCGATGTTGTGTTTCCTCTATTTTTGGCGTGCTCCACTGTTTTCCGATGCTACTTTAATTTCTTCAAAACTTATTTGATTTTTCCCAAAATTGGTCTATGCCAACACGTTCACTACACAAAGGTTGCTTTATCTATAAATGTGTTAGAATTAGTGTTTGTGTCTTATTGAGATTTATTTAAGCCATAATAGGTATTGTTTGTACTGAGAAGCATTCTTTGGATCATCGTATTGGCATCACATATATTGAACAAAACTCATTGGCTCATGCTTCATAATTTTCCATTTCCCAATTGTATAATTAAGGATATGAGTTTTGGCCTATTGAAAAAGGAGACCTGAAGAGGATTTATCCCTCTCTATTTATCTCAACAATATCCTTTTTCTCATTCATTTATTGGTATAGATATCAGGCTTCGTGAGCTTTGTCCCATGTCTCGACCCATGGTTTTCCTTCTTTTGGATAGAGCTAGATTATGATTTTTTTCCACTTCCTTTTCAACTTGATTTTATCTCTCTCGAGTGATATTATATCTTTCATATTCTGACACAATATCATCTAACTTATGCAGGGTAGGAAGGAATTCTTTCAACCAAATTGATTACTTCGAAATTGACTCACATCATGATTCCCATTATAGCTGTTATTACACTTTTAAGCATTGCAATTGGTTCAATGAACCTCTGATCTCCTAACTTAAGGAAATTAATTGTAGGCTCAAGCACGGGTTTCTTGATTCAAATCCATGTTTCTCTTGGTATAATATTTTCTTGAGATCCAAAGTTGACTATGACTTGTTCTATCAAATGTCAGTCGACTTCAATCTTGACTTGTGGGTCAAAGTTTTTTGTTTTTCTTTCTTGTGATAACTGGAGAACACTTTTGATTAGAATTGAATCTTAATTATAGTCTCTCAAAATTCTCAGTAACTCGATCAACTGACCAATTGACTGTTTCTCTTTCAATAATTGCATAAATCCATCTAGCATAGTTTCTAAAATATTCTCATGTCCTCTGTTGTTGGTTTTGTATGGTCAATATTTTTAAATAATTTCATTGCTTCACTCATTATTTTTCTTTATATTTAGGTTTAGGATATGTATTTTGACCTCCTCTTTGTCGATTTGGTGGTTTTGGAAAAAATTATCTACCAACTCTCGAGCAAGTTACTACATGGAGGTTCTTAGAATAAAAAATATCATATTTTGGAACTATGTGAAAGAGATTGTTGTAGGGGCTAGTCGGCCTCGCCGAATAGACCATCAAGCTGACTAGACAAGTCAACTATAGTAGTTGATTAGGAAGTCATTTGAATAGACAACTACTGTGAACCTACCACTTAAGGAATGTAACCAACCGGTAAATGTATAACACACATATATATAAACTATCATGTAATGGAAAGACAAAGGTTGTTCTTGACTCATATATAATAAAATATATTGATGGTTCTCCCCCATTTGTGTATTCTCTTCTATATTTTTTTGTGATATTGTATATAGTGTTGTAGTGTATAATGATTTTTGTAAGGATCTGTAGGTAATCTTCTCGTACTTTCCTCTAGACTACAATATTCATTTCATTTTCGGTAGTTCTGAACTTTGGCATGTCCAACAAAAGCACACATAAATGTTAACTTCGGAATACATAACAGAATAGTGGGAGCATAAGACTATGAATTACATAAATATATATATGCAAGAATAAATTGATTGACACTCACTGAAGAACATGCTCATTTTTTCTCAGAAACCTACGAATTATTTGTAGAAGCGATTCTAGAATAATTTTCCACATATCTCAATCAGTCTAATGGATAGACCAACTTCCGATGAGAATTTGATGCAAAATATCATAAACGGAGGAAGAAAAAACATAAATGAGTGGGCTGAGAAGGTTGTTGAATATTACATCAAATATCAAGCAGTTGAAGATAGAGTTCCAATTCAAACCATCAAGAAAAAAATCTATATAGAATTACATGACAAATTCCTTTGCATTGTGCCCTCCCTATTGTATAAATTCCTCTTAGACAAACTAGTCAGTGACATTGTCGAGTACTGACCCACCTTGAAATATCCCCCTCCAAATTCCAACTAGCGCAAGAGATAAGATAAGTGGGAAGTGTCGTTGAAACCTAAATTTAAATGTACTAAAGAATATTGGGATTAATTCTTAAAGTAATGAGCATACAATAAATGACCATGGAATCTATCCACCACTAGTAATTTAGGTTAATGTCGGGGAGTTGGATGATTTGTGGGAGGAGATAGGTAGAAGTTGCATTCAAACATAAAAGATGAATTGAATTCGAACCACACCTAAGTAAAAAATGTCACAACTTGAGAGAAATATAACTAATTCAAATGAGAAGTATGCATGTCAAGCATAGATTCATAACCCATCAGTGGAGATTCAAAAAACTAGAATGGGATAAAAGGAAAAAGAAATGAGAAGAGTTGAAAAATGAGAGGGATCTTGGAAAATATCATAGAAAACCTACCCAGGTGCGATATATTACTAGAGAATCCCTCAAGAGTGCTCAAATGACTCCTGGGAGGAGTATAATATTCTAATTGAGTATGGCCTCCAATGGTAACCTGAAAATCCATCTGTGAAGGAGTAGACTTCTTGTCCTCCCACATTCTCTAAAACTTCATTTGTAAATGGAGTAGGAAAAGGATCATGCAGGCATGCATCATTTAAATTTCTCAAATCCACATATATCCTAATCCCTCGATTCTTCTTTTTCTCTACCACCATTGGGATAATCCACTCTAATTATTCCACAGGCTCTATGATTCCTGACTCTAGCATTACATCAAGTTTTTCCTTAACATTCTTCTTATAGATGGGGTTTAATATGTATGGTCTTTGTCTAACTAGCCTTGCATATGGTATGAGGGGTATCTTTATTTCTCCAAGTTCTCCTTCTACCCCTTTCATCTATAAAAATGTGGATTTGACTAAGTTACTATACTTGCGTAGTAATTCAGTTATATTTTCCATTGTCTCACTATCCCAGTAATCTCCAATGTTGGCTATATTGGGCTTCTCTTCAGTCCCAATATTGAACTTTTTAATATTCATTAGTGTTGTAAATTCTTCTGATTGTAACAGAGGTCCTTGCAACTCTCTTTATCTTTCCCCTTCTACTATCTATATGTCACATGGGTTGTCTTCTATTTCCTCATCTTCTATGACCTGATAACAATAAACTAGTTGTTCACGTGTTTATTTGTTGTAATCTCTATCTATTTTCACTGTATCTACCCTGTATTCTTCAAATATCTTCCTTTTCATCCTCTGTAATGCAAAATCCACCCATGGATTATCACTTTCAAATGAAAAGATATTAATAAAGTTTTTTTGCACCATGCCCCAACTCACAGTTTCTCTGCGCAGTTCCTGTTCCTTGTACCAATTACTAGGTATTCCTTCTAATGTATGAATAAAGTAATGTGTCCATTCCCCTGGTGGTACCAATATCCAATTAGTGACACACTCATTTATATGATGTCTTGGGTTCCCTCTTCCATCATACTTTTGTAAATCCTGTTGACTCCTACCAAATATTATGTGCATAAATCGCTTACACTGATACCAGTCCTGAATTAACTCCTTATGCACACTCCACCATCATCCAGGTGTGTTCCTTAGTGATATATCCAACACTAGTAATTTATGATTATCCAAAACCTCTGATTCAAACTTTTTTCAGGAAGTTTTCTAAATTTTCTTCTTCAATAAATGTGGGAATGCAATCTTACTTCTATTCCAACCCATTTACTGGGGATGTAATTCTAGCGCACCTCATAGTAGAGACTTCATACAATATTTGTTTCCATTTTTATAATTTGGTATCTGAATCTGAAATATCGGAATTGATACTCCTCCAACTAAGTACTCCATCTGCAATTGGATTCACATAGTCTTCTTCTCTTGCATTTTTCCTATACAATTGGTTCATGCCATCCCTTAGAACATTGTCAGGAATAGGTTCTACATATCTTTCACAATATGAGGGATCTAAGGTTGCTACTACCCTAAATTTATGACCTTCAAATATCATTTTCCTATTCCTTAAATAAATTATGGCATGATTGTCAAACGCCCAATCAATTCCCAAAAGTGATGGAAATGGTATAGACTCATCCACCATACCCATTACTTCAAATTTTGTTGTGGTGCGCACACAATCTAGATCCAATAATGTATTACTAACTATACCTATGGGAATCACTCTTTGCTAGTTTTCTAGCTTCAATTGGATATTGGAATACCTTAGTGTAGTTTCTCCCATTGCTTCCCAAGTTTTCATTGGAAAAATGTTGACATTTTATCCTAAGTCTAGTATAACATTCCCCATACTAAAGTCTCTTATATTTGCATTCAATCTAAACCATGTGCTAGTTATTTCCTTTCTATGGACCTGATTAATCTTCTTAGGTTATGTTACTACCCCTTATTCTATGCTATATTTATCAAGCATATTTTTAAACAAATCCATGGCATTCTTATCATTAAGTAATTTAAAGAAAGAGTCCAGGAAATTATTTAAGTTAATTACTTTCTCTTTTTTCTCTCCTTCATAAGTGTGATCCAAAGACTAAAGCATATAAAAAATATTAGTATCATACCTCTGTGAAGTATTTCATGTGGAGTCTTCATTCTCCTTCAGAAAATCCTTCTTTGATTCCTTGAAAGTTTCCTTTTCCTTCTTTGCATCAAGCTATTGTTGTGGCTGAGTATTCTTTTGAATATAGCACTAAGATTCCTTCTTCTTATCCTATGAATATGCTCATGTATTAACTCCTCCTCTGGTCACTATGTTGATATTTCTCCCAAGATCCCTTATTTCAGCATCAATCCACGAAATATTCTGGCTTTTTAGATTCTTCTTCTCCTGGATCTTTGTCATTCACTTCAGGCACTCTCTTGTCATGTGATATGTTGTGAAACAATACATACATGTTTCTTCTGGTTGAGGACAATCTCTGGCATAGTGTCGTTGATTTTGAAAATTATGACAGACAATAGGCCCTCTGCCTCTTCCCATTCTTCCTCTTTTTCTACCTTTGAATCCTCCTCTATTCCCTTGTGGATCCATGTTCTATTGATGATACTATGGTGCTTGATTATACTACAGGGTTTGCTAAAATTTTGGCACTTCTTGAAATTGTTGTTCATTACCAAATTATGGTGCAGTCTGTCCTACCATCAAATCAACATGCATCCTATATGCATATGAGGTTTTTTACTTCATTAAATCTAGAGTTATACATTTTGTTTCTTCATGTCCCACTAACTTACATAATTTACCAAAAGTACTCTTTGGTTCCGTCTTGTACTTCTGCATCATAGGGAAGTGATAAGGATCATGTCCATGTGTCTTTCATATTTCACACCCAATCCCCCCTATAGGAAATGGATTTGAGAGCCCTAATTCAATTTATTGTGCAAATGTTGGACGCTCATTCTTGTGATGTCCCTTTGATCTGCACATGTACACCACATTGCTTCTCTTCTCTCCCTAGTCTTATTTTTGTTTAATTGCACCGTCAAGTTCTTCAGGTCTTCCTTTAGATCCTCTATAGATGGATCTGAATACTTATATTGATTCTCTTCTAACTGCATCCCTACTTGCAGTGCCTCTTCCTGGGTTTGAAATTGCCACTGTCTCAGTTGATATTTGAAGTTTGGTAACATAGATTTTATAAAAAATTGTTTGTATTGCATGTCAAAAATGAGATACTTCAGTCTACCTTTCAATGTATTGAACTTCTGATCGATGTCCCATATAGACTCTCGGTTTTTGTCTAACCTCAATCATCTCATTAATAAATTGATCCTCTTATTTCATCCTCTGAAACACTTTAATCAATGCCTTCTTGATCTCTTATACTTTTCCCCACACACCATGTGGATTGTTTACCACTAAGGTCATCTACCAATCCAACACACAGTTTCTTAATGTTATTTCTAACTGCACTACTTTTTTTTCCTCAGCGGTGACTCTTTTTTCTTCCCATATTCGTGTTGGACACACCTGCCACACTTAGAGGGGGGGGTGAACGAGTGTGGGGATCATTTTCTAAAACTTCCCTCTTACACAAAAACTCCTTAGTTAACATTCAGCGTTTTCTCATTACTCATTGTTGTCATTTATAATCAATTATATGTGAATACATATCAGAAACATATATCAGCAACATATCATCAACAAATCATCTCAACAGGGAACACAAAGAACACAAGATGCATGTACAATTTTTCTTTTTATTATGGACTTCAATCCGGGGGTTTTTCAGCAAAAATTGAATAGAGTACAACTCTACAAGAGCACCAGCTCTATATGCAATACTCAACTTACATTCTCAGCAGCAACTGAGATGAGGCGACAATCCTCAACATATATCAATCTGTCAACATAAACAAGTGCATCGACCATGCACCAACCTGTGCCAAACAACCTGTAATAAACCTGTACCATAAACAAGTGCATCCAACCATGTACCAAGTATATACCAATCATGTTTCAAATAAT
>JZKD02S0588374.1:0-16084 GCA_000966675.3 Picea glauca | reverse complement strand
ATTATTTGAAACATGATTGGTATATACTTGGTACATGGTTGGATGCACTTGTTTATGGTACAGGTTTATTACAGGTTGTTTGGCACAGGTTGGTGCATGGTCGATGCACTTGTTTATGTTGACAGATTGATATATGTTGAGGATTGTCGCCTCATCTCAGTTGCTGCTGAGAATGTAAGTTGAGTATTGCATATAGAGCTGGTGCTCTTGTAGAGTTGTACTCTATTCAATTTTTGCTGAAAAACCCCCGGATTGAAGTCCATAATAAAAAGAAAAATTGTACATGCATCTTGTGTTCTTTGTGTTCCCTGTTGAGATGATTTGTTGATGATATGTTGCTGATATATGTTTCTGATATGTATTCACATATAATTGATTATAAATGACAACAATGAGTAATGAGAAAACGCTGAATGTTAACTAAGGAGTTTTTGTGTAAGAGGGAAGTTTTAGAAAATGATCCCCACACTCGTTCACCCCCCCCTCTAAGTGTGGCAGGTGTGTCCAACACGAATATGGGAAGAAAAAAGAGTCACCGCTGAGGAAAAAAAAGTAGTGCAGTTAGAAATAACATTAAGAAACTGTGTGTTGGATTGGTAGATGACCTTAGTGGTAAACAATCCACATGGTGTGTGGGGAAAAGTATAAGAGATCAAGAAGGCATTGATTAAAGTGTTTCAGAGGATGAAATAAGAGGATCAATTTATTAATGAGATGATTGAGGTTAGACAAAAACCGAGAGTCTATATGGGACATCGATCAGAAGTTCAATACATTGAAAGGTAGACTGAAGTATCTCATTTTTGACATGCAATACAAACAATTTTTTATAAAATCTATGTTACCAAACTTCAAATATCAACTGAGACAGTGGCAATTTCAAACCCAGGAAGAGGCACTGCAAGTAGGGATGCAGTTAGAAGAGAATCAATATAAGTATTCAGATCCATCTATAGAGGATCTAAAGGAAGACCTGAAGAACTTGACGGTGCAATTAAACAAAAATAAGACTAGGGAGAGAAGAGAAGCAATGTGGTGTACATGTGCAGATCAAAGGGACATCACAAGAATGAGCGTCCAACATTTGCACAATAAATTGAATTAGGGCTCTCAAATCCATTTCCTATAGGGGGGATTGGGTGTGAAATATGAAAGACACATGGACATGATCCTTATCACTTCCCTATGATGCAGAAGTACAAGACGGAACCAAAGAGTACTTTTGGTAAATTATGTAAGTTAGTGGGACATGAAGAAACAAAATGTATAACTCTAGATTTAATGAAGTAAAAAACCTCATATGCATATAGGATGCATGTTGATTTGATGGTAGGACAGACTGCACCATAATTTGGTAATGAACAACAATTTCAAGAAGTGCCAAAATTTCAGCAAACCCTGTAGTATAATCAAGCACCATAGTATCATCAATAGAAAATGGATCCACAAGGGAATAGAGGAGGATTCAAAGGTAGAAAAAGAGGAAGAATGGGAAGAGGCAGAGGGCCTATTGTCTGTCATAATTTTCAAAATCAATGACACTATGCCAGAGATTGTCCTCAACCAAAAGAAACATGTATGTATTGTTTCACAATAGATCACATGACAAGAGAGTGCCTGAAGTGAATGACAAAGATCCAGGAGAAGAAGAATCTAAAAAGCCAGAATATTTCGTGGATTGATGCTGAAATAAAGGATCTTGGGAGAAATATCAACATAGTGACCAGAGGAGGAGTTAATACATGAGCATATTCATAGGATAAGAAGAAGGAATCTTAGTGCTATATTCAAAAGAATACTCAGCCACAACAATAGCTTGATGCAAAGAAGGAAAAGGAAACTTTCAAGGAATCAAAGAAGGATTTTCTGAAGGAGAATGAAGACTCCACATGAAATACTTCACAGAGGTATGATACTAATATTTTTTATATGCTTTAGTCTTTGGATCACACTTATGAAGGAGAGAAAAAAGAGAAAGTAATTAACTTAAATAATTTCCTGGACTCTTTCTTTAAATTACTTAATGATAAGAATGCCATGGATTTGTTTAAAAATATGCTTGATAAATATAGCATAGAATAAGGGGTAGTAACATAACCTAAGAAGATTAATCAGGTCCATAGAAAGGAAATAACTAGCACATGGTTTAGATTGAATGCAAATATAAGAGACTTTAGTATGGGGAATGTTATACTAGACTTAGGATAAAATGTCAACATTTTTCCAATGAAAACTTGGGAAGCAATGGGAGAAACTACACTAAGGTATTCCAATATCCAATTGAAGCTAGAAAACTAGCAAAGAGTGATTCCCATAGGTATAGTTAGTAATACATTATTGGATCTAGATTGTGTGCGCACCACAACAAAATTTGAAGTAATGGGTATGGTGGATGAGTCTATACCATTTCCATCACTTTTGGGAATTGATTGGGCGTTTGACAATCATGCCATAATTTATTTAAGGAATAGGAAAATGATATTTGAAGGTCATAAATTTAGGGTAGTAGCAACCTTAGATCCCTCATATTGTGAAAGATATGTAGAACCTATTCCTGACAATGTTCTAAGGGATGGCATGAACCAATTGTATAGGAAAAATGCAAGAGAAGAAGACTATGTGAATCCAATTGCAGATGGAGTACTTAGTTGGAGGAGTATCAATTCCGATATTTCAGATTCAGATACCAAATTATAAAAATGGAAACAAATATTGTATGAAGTCTCTACTATGAGGTGCGCTAGAATTACATCCCCAGTAAATGGGTTGGAATAGAAGTAAGATTGCATTCCCACATTTATTGAAGAAGAAAATTTAGAAAACTTCCTGAAAAAAGTTTGAATCAGAGGTTTTGGATAATCATAAATTACTAGTGTTGGATATATCACTAAGGAACACACCTGGATGATGGTGGAGTGTGCATAAGGAGTTAATTCAGGACTGGTATCAGTGTAAGCGATTTATGCACATAATATTTGGTAGGAGTCAACAGGATTTACAAAAGTATGATGGAAGAGGGAACCCAAGACATCATATAAATGAGTGTGTCACTAATTGGATATTGGTACCACCAGGGGAATGGACACATTACTTTATTCATACATTAGAAGGAATACCTAGTAATTGGTACAAGGAACAGGAACTGCGCAGAGAAACTGTGAGTTGGGGCATGGTGCAAAAAAACTTTATTAATATCTTTTCATTTGAAAGTGATAATCCATGGGTGGATTTTGCATTACAGAGGATGAAAAGGAAGATATTTGAAGAATACAGGGTAGATACAGTGAAAATAGATAGAGATTACAACAAATAAACACGTGAACAACTAGTTTATTGTTATCAGGTCATAGAAGATGAGGAAATAGAAGACAACCCATGTGACATATAGATAGTAGAAGGGGAAAGATAAAGAGAGTTGCAAGGACCTCTGTTACAATCAGAAGAATTTACAACACTAATGAATATTAAAAAGTTCAATATTGGGACTGAAGAGAAGCCCAATATAGCCAACATTGGAGATTACTGGGATAGTGAGACAATGGAAAATATAACTGAATTACTACGCAAGTATAGTAACTTAGTCAAATCCACATTTTTATAGATGAAAGGGGTAGAAGGAGAACTTGGAGAAATAAAGATACCCCTCATACCATATGCAAGGCTAGTTAGACAAAGACCATACATATTAAACCCCATCTATAAGAAGAATGTTAAGGAAAAACTTGATGTAATGCTAGAGTCAGGAATCATAGAGCCTGTGGAATAATTAGAGTGGATTATCCCAATGGTGGTAGAGAAAAAGAAGAATCGAGGGATTAGGATATATGTGGATTTGAGAAATTTAAATGATGCATGCCTGCATGATCCTTTTCCTACTCCATTTACAAATGAAGTTTTAGAGAATGTGGGAGGACAAGAAGTCTACTCCTTCACAGATGGATTTTCAGGTTACCATTGGAGGCCATACTCAATTAGAATATTATACTCCTCCCAGGAGTCATTTGAGCACTCTTGAGGGATTCTCTAGTAATATATCGCACCTGGGTAGGTTTTCTATGATATTTTCCAAGATCCCTCTCATTTTTCAACTCTTCTCATTTCTTTTTCCTTTTATCCCATTCTAGTTTTTTGAATCTCCACTGATGGGTTATGAATCTATGCTTGACATGCATACTTCTCATTTGAATTAGTTATATTTCTCTCAAGTTGTGACATTTTTTACTTAGGTGTGGTTCGAATTCAATTCATCTTTTATGTTTGAATGCAACTTCTACCTATCTCCTCCCACAAATCATCCAACTCCCCGACATTAACCTAAATTACTAGTGGTGGATAGATTCCATGGTCATTTATTGTATGCTCATTACTTTAAGAATTAATCCCAATATTCTTTAGTACATTTAAATTTAGGTTTCAACGACACTTCCCACTTATCTTATCTCTTGCGCTAGTTGGAATTTGGAGGGGGATATTTCAAGGTGGGTCAGTACTCGACAATGTCACTGACTAGTTTGTCTAAGAGGAATTTATACAATAGGGAGGGCACAATGCAAAGGAATTTGTCATGTAATTCTATATAGATTTTTTTCTTGATGGTTTGAATTGGAACTCTATCTTCAACTGCTTGATATTTGATGTAATATTCAACAACCTTCTCAGCCCACTCATTTATGTTTTTTCTTCCTCCGTTTATGATATTTTGCATCAAATTCTCATCGGAAGTTGGTCTATCCATTAGACTGATTGAGATATGTGGAAAATTATTCTAGAATCGCTTCTACAAATAATTCGTAGGTTTCTGAGAAAAAATGAGCATGTTCTTCAGTGAGTGTCAATCAATTTATTCTTGCATATATATATTTATGTAATTCATAGTCTTATGCTCCCACTATTCTGTTATGTATTCCGAAGTTAACATTTATGTGTGCTTTTGTTGGACATGCCAAAGTTCAGAACTACCGAAAATGAAATGAATATTGTAGTCTAGAGGAAAGTACGAGAAGATTACCTACAGATCCTTACAAAAATCATTATACACTACAACACTATATACAATATCACAAAAAAATATAGAAGAGAATACACAAATGGGGGAGAACCATCAATATATTTTATTATATATGAGTCAAGAACAACCTTTGTCTTTCCATTACATGATAGTTTATATATATGTGTGTTATACATTTACCGGTTGGTTACATTCCTTAAGTGGTAGGTTCACAGTAGTTGTCTATTCAAATGACTTCCTAATCAACTACTATAGTTGACTTGTCTAGTCAGCTTGATGGTCTATTCGGCGAGGCCGACTAGCCCCTACAACAATCTCTTTCACATAGTTCCAAAATATGATATTTTTTATTCTAAGAACCTCCATGTAGTAACTTGCTCGAGAGTTGGTAGATAATTTTTTCCAAAACCACCAAATCGACAAAGAGGAGGTCAAAATACATATCCTAAACCTAAATATAAAGAAAAATAATGAGTGAAGCAATGAAATTATTTAAAAATATTGACCATACAAAACCAACAACAGAGGACATGAGAATATTTTAGAAACTATGCTAGATGGATTTATGCAATTATTGAAAGAGAAACAGTCAATTGGTCAGTTGATCGAGTTACTGAGAATTTTGAGAGACTATAATTAAGATTCAATTCTAATCAAAAGTGTTCTCCAGTTATCACAAGAAAGAAAAACAAAAAACTTTGACCCACAAGTCAAGATTGAAGTCGACTGACATTTGATAGAACAAGTCATAGTCAACTTTGGATCTCAAGAAAATATTATACCAAGAGAAACATGGATTTGAATCAAGAAACCCGTGCTTGAGCCTACAATTAATTTCCTTAAGTTAGGAGATCAGAGGTTCATTGAACCAATTGCAATGCTTAAAAGTGTAATAACAGCTATAATGGGAATCATGATGTGAGTCAATTTCGAAGTAATCAATTTGGTTGAAAGAATTCCTTCCTACCCTGCATAAGTTAGATGATATTGTGTCAGAATATGAAAGATATAATATCACTCGAGAGAGATAAAATCAAGTTGAAAAGGAAGTGGAAAAAAATCATAATCTAGCTCTATCCAAAAGAAGGAAAACCATGGGTCGAGACATGGGACAAAGCTCACGAAGCCTGATATCTATACCAATAAATGAATGAGAAAAAGGATATTGTTGAGATAAATAGAGAGGGATAAATCCTCTTCAGGTCTCCTTTTTCAATAGGCCAAAACTCATATCCTTAATTATACAATTGGGAAATGGAAAATTATGAAGCATGAGCCAATGAGTTTTGTTCAATATATGTGATGCCAATACGATGATCCAAAGAATGCTTCTCAGTACAAACAATACCTATTATGGCTTAAATAAATCTCAATAAGACACAAACACTAATTCTAACACATTTATAGATAAAGCAACCTTTGTGTAGTGAACGTGTTGGCATAGACCAATTTTGGGAAAAATCAAATAAGTTTTGAAGAAATTAAAGTAGCATCGGAAAACAGTGGAGCACGCCAAAAATAGAGGAAACACAACATCGAAAATAAGGTAAAACCTATGATGAGAAAATAAATTAGAAAGTGGAAAAACTATTGTAGAGAAGTTGAAAAGTGGACAAGTGTCGACTTGGAGAAGCAATTGGATTGAGGACCAACCGAGATTAAGTCAAGGAGAAATTAGACAAACCTAATCTACTTAGGGATAGGGTTTTTGTAAGGAATATGTCCCAGTTTTGTATAAGTAGAATGTATTAGGACAATGAGGGTGTTGTCCTTTATTTGGTTAGTAGGTTCTTGTTGTCCATTTTGGTTGGCATATGTATTGTTCAGATTGTAATAAGTTTTTTTGGTTGAGTAGAAGGGCTTGTTGAGAGACTTGTGCGATCTGTGGAGATAGAATGTAATGGTGGAAGAGTTGGACAGTGCAAAACACATGATTTGCAAAGAATATGAATAAAGATCCCAAGCGACAAATATTTGTGGATGTAGCCCCAGGGGGGGTGAACCATAGTATATATGTGTCTATATGCAATGTCTTATGTTTTAATTTACATTAATGAGTTTTCATAATGAAAATGTTATATGATAAAGGAATGAACATTGCACAGTAAGAACAAGCTAATGGAATATGCAGAAGAGCACTAAATAAATGAATGTTATAGCTAGTGTTTAGATCATAATATTGGGTTAAAGTTGATAAATACTTGTCATTGAACACATGTGGCTATAATGGTTGATAAATTCCTACTATAATAGTGGTGACATTGATCTGGAAATAAGATATAATGACAATTTGAAGGTTAACAATAAGTAGGTTAAATTCCTCTGAGATATACACATCCCATCCCCGGGTTGTAGACATCTAAGTCCTGCAATCACTCACAGAATCCATATCAGGTGAGACAACGCAGTGCACTCTATGCATTTTTTTTCCTTGTGATATCCATAAGGGACGATGGTAGAAGGGTTTGTTGGTAATATTGTAGTTAGAACCTATGTCAACCCATAGAAAGCCAACAATGGTTCCATTGCTAGTTGGAACTCAGAAGATTAGATCAGGAGGGATGTATAAAAAATTATAGCATGAGGGCTTAAGAAAGATAATGTTTCGAGGTTGGAACCCCACGAAAGCGGAGATTGAAATATGGTTGGTAGTTCAGGAATTAGATTTTTCCCACAAAGATAATAGAAGCTCTAGGTTTAAGCCAAGAGTAGTTGGAGAGATATGTATTCAATGAAATACATGAGAGTTTCTTTAGTGAGTTTCTGATGCTATTGCAGGAGTTGATAAAATAGTTGAAATATACCCATCCGAAAAAGAGAGTTATATCAATGGAGTGGACAGAAGAAAGTATTACACGGTTGAAAAGGGTGAATAACGAATTCACACACACAGTTGATTTTTGGCTAGACAACATTGAAGTGGGGTTTATCACTGAGTTTGTAGTAGATACATTGATGTATTAAAGTGTATCATAGAAAGAGTTTATGAAGGTTCCAAGGGGAAGGTACATTGGATCATTGTACACTTCGATAAAGACATTATTTCATGATAAAGGGGTATTAATTATGGCATTAGACAACTAAACTATCCTACGTGCATGGGGGAGTTAGGGGAAAGACTGAGGAAGGTCTGAGATACTGAGAAATGGATAGAGAAGAGTGCAATAAAAATAAATATATCATTATTATGGACCAAAAGGAGATTCAGGAAATTATTCAGAACACAGGTATGTCATGCAGAGGAAGACCCTACCAGTATAAGCTCAATAGGAAGAAAAGAGTAGTAGATGAGACGGAAGGCTTGGAGAGTGATGAATAAGAGGTTGATGATATTCGTGATGTGGAGAACATTGAAGAAATATTGCATCCCACATATGATAGAAATAATATATGAGCGAGACTAATGAGGAAGTATATACCCCTGTCAAGATATGAATCAGTGTAGAACCTACAACCCCATGTATGACTAACACATCAACAAAGAAATAGTTTACTATAGAACAAGTGATCGATGATCAGAGGAATCTAGGAGATGATAATAGAAGTGAGGGTACAAGTGGAATTATTGGTAGTAGTATAGGTACTGGTACAAGTGGAAGTACCAGTAGGAATACTAGTGGGAGCTCAAGTCAGAACAACAATACACAGACAGTAGTACCACACATAGAATGTACAACACATTCAACAATGGTAGGCATAGATCCGATGATAATATTACCATAGTTTCATGGGGATGGATCAAAAAACCCATAGAAGCACCTATTCATGTGTGAGAAAATATGGGAATAAAAAAGAGTCACTGATGAGGCAGCAAAATTAACGCAGTTAGCAATTTTTTTTTTGAAACCACATGCTGGATTTGTACATGAAATTAACAGTGAAAAATACATAGGATGCAATGGGAACAATAGAAAATATCAATAAGGAACTGATCAAGGAGTTTCAGAGGCCAAAATTACAGGATCAATTTATAAATGAGGTGATTGAGGTTAGACAAAATCCAAGAGAGTCTGTATGGGACATCGATCAGAAGTTCAAGACATTGAAAGGTAAACTGAAGTATCCAATTTATGACATGGAAAACATATAATTGTTTATAAACTCTTTGTTACCACACTTCAAATATCCACCAAGACAACGAAAATTTCAAACCCAAGCAGAGGCACTGCAAGAAATTATGAAGTTAGAAGAGAATCAGTATAAGCAGTCTGATCCAGCTATAGAGGAGCTGATGGAAGTTCTGAAGAACTTGACAGTGCAACTAAACCAATATAAGAGTAGGGATAAAATATAAGAAATATGGTGTACCCTGTGCATATCATAGGGAAATCACAAGAATGAGTGTCTGACATTTGTGCAATACCTAGGAATAGGGATGAAAAATACATTTCCTAAAGGAGGGCCTTGGTGTGAAATATGAAAGACACATGGAAATGATCCTTATCACTTCCCTATGATGCATAGGTAAAATATGGAACCAAAGAGTAATTTATATAACTTTTTTAAGTCAGTGGGACATGAAGAAAAAAGTTGTAGAACTTTGGAGTTAATGAAGGAAATAACCTTAGATGCATATAGGATGCAGGATGAGTTGATGGCAGGACAGACTTCACCATAGTTTGGTAATGAACAACAATTTCAGGTAGTGCCACAATTTTAGGAAACCCCGCAGTATAATCATACACCACGGTCTCATCAACTGAACATGGATCCACATGGAAATAGAGGAGGATTCAGAGGCATAGGAAAATGAGTAATGGGAAGAGGAAGAGGGCCTATTATCTGCCATAATTTTCAACAACAAGGACACCATGCTAGAGATTGTCCTCAACCAACATTAACATGTATGTACTGTTATGCATCAGATCACACTGCATCCCGCACATATATCCTGTCTGGGTTCATTCCGTGCAGCACATCTTGTGGTGCGTTTGCTCATTTTCATTATTCCATCCACCTTGCCCCTCTCGAGATGTCTCTATCTATCTATTTCCTCTCCCTTTTCTCTTCATGCAAGCTGTGGCATAGTTGAAGTTTCACTCTTATCGGCCTGGTAAATCACTGGCAGCACTATTGATGGCATGAAAGAAGAGTTCTTGAAGTTAATGTCGAATATCCAGAAGAAGAGGAATCTAAAAAACAAGAATGTTCAGTGTATTTCTACAGATATAAGGGAGCCTAGGAGGAAAGTCAACATAGTGACTATATGAGGAGTTAATACAGAAGCAGATGCACGTGATCAAAAGAAGGAATTTTAGTGTTGGATTCAGAAGAACACTCGGCCACAACAACAGTTTGATGCAAAGAAGGAAAATGAAACTTTCAAAGAATAAAATAAGGAATTTCTGAAGGAGAATGAAGCCTCCACATGAAAAACTATGAAGAGGTATGATAGTCCTATTTTTGATATGCCTGAGACTTTGGATCATACTTACAAAGGAGATAAAACATATAAAGTAAGTAACTTAAATAATTTCCTTGAATCTTTCTTTAAATTACTTAATCATAAGAATGCCATGGATTTTTTTAAAAATATGCTTGACAAATATAACATAGAAGAAGGTGTAGGAACAAAACATAAGAATATTAATTAGGCCCATAGAAAGAAAAGAACTAGTAGATAGTTCATATTGAATGAAAATATATAAGACTTTAGTATGGGGAGTGTTATCCTAGAGTTAGGATCAAATGTCAACATTTTGCCCAAGAAAACTTGGGAAGCAATGGGAGAAGCTACACTAGGGTATTCCAATATCCAATTGAAGCTAAAAAACCAACAAAGACTGATTCCCATATGTATATTGAAGAATACAACACTAGATCTAGATGGTGTGTGCACCATAACAAACTTTGAAGTAATAGATATGGTGGATGAGTCTATGCCATTTCCAACACTTTTGGGAATTGATTTAGCATTTGACAATCAGACCATAATTAATTTAAAGACTAGAAAAATGATATTTGAAGCTGTGAACTTTAGGGTAGTATCACCCTTATATCCCTTAGATTGTGAAAGATATGTAGAACCTATGCCTGACAATGTTCTAGGGGATGATGTGAAACAGTTGTATAGGACTATTGCATGAGAAGAATACTATGTGAATCCAACTATAGACGGAGTACTCAGTTGGAGGAGTATCAATTATGATATCTCATATTCAGATGTTGGAGTAGAAAAATGGCAGCAAAGATTTCATTAAGTATCTACTAGGATGTGCGTCAAAATTACACGCATAGTAAGATGGGTTGGAACAGAAGTAACACAATTTCCCACATTTATTGAAGAATACAATTTATAAAACTTTCTGACAAAGTTTGAACCATAGGTTTTGGCTAATCATAGATTACTAGTGTTGGATATAGCACTATGGGACACACCTGTATGATGGTGGGGTACACATAAGGAGGTAATTCAGGACTGGTATCTTTGTAAGAGATTGATGCACATACGATTTGGTAGGAGTTAAAAGTATAGACCTTTACAAAAGTATAATGGAAGAGGGAATCTAAGACATCATATAAATGATTGTTTCACTAGATGCATATTGGTACCACCAGGGGAATGGATGCATTACTTTGTTCATACATTAGAAGGAATACCTAGCAATTGGTACAAGGAACAAGAATTGCGTAGAGAAACTGTGAGTTGGGGCACAGTGCAAAAAAACTTTATTAATACCTTTGGGTTTGAAAGTGAGAATCCATGGGTGGATTTCGAATTATAGAGGATGAAAATGAAGATATTTGAATAATATGGGGTAGATATAGTGACATTAGACAAAAATTAAAGAAAATAAACACTTGAACAACCAGTTTACTGCTATCAAGTCGCAGGGGATGAGGAAATAGAAGACAACCCACGTGATATATAGATAGTATAAGGGGAAGGAGAAACAGGGTTGGAAGGAACTCTATTACAATCAAAATAATTTACTTCACCAATGAATATTAAAAGGGTAAATATTGGGATTGAGGAGAATCCCAAGATAGCCAACATTGGAGATTACTAGGATAGTGTGACAATGGAAAAGATAATTGAATTATTGTGTGAGTATAATGACTTATTCCCTACCACATTTTCAAAGATTATAGGGGTAGCGGGAGAACTTGGATAAATGAAGATACCTCTCAGACCATATGTAAGGCTAGTTATATAGAGACCATATAGATTAAACCCCATCTATAAGCAAAAGGTTAAGGAAGAACTTGGAAAAATGCTAGAGTCAGGAATCATAGAGCCTATGCAAGAATCAGAGTGGATTAACCCAATGGTGGTCCAGGAAAAGAAGACCAGAGGGATTAGGATATGTGTGGATCTAAGAAATTTAAATGATGCATGCATGCATTATCCTTTTCCTACTCCATTTACACATCGATTTTTAGAGAATGTGGGAGGACATGAAGTCTAATCCTTGGAGACATTGTATGAAAATAGGGCTTGATAGTAGACCCTACAAAGATTGTTTTTATTGTCAATTTACCACCACCAAAGTCAGTGTGCCAGTTGAGAGAAACATTGGGCCACAAAAGGTACTACAAGAAATTTATAAAGGGATATTCAAATATTATCCCACCCATGGCGAAGTTACTAAAGAAAGACATTAGGTTTCAATGGAATGATGAATGCCAAGAGATCTTGGACATATTGAAGGAGAATATGGTGACAACAACAATTTTGAGCTTTCTAGATTGGACAAAAGAATTTCATGTGCATGTGGATGCTTCATCCATTTCACATGGAGCCATATTGGCACAACCATGTGAAGGAGACATTGATCACCCAATATTGTTTGCTAGTAGAAAGTTATCTAAGTCTAGGAAGAACTATAATCCTATAGAAAGGGAAGGTCTGGCTATGGTATATTCCTTACAGAAGTTCAAACATTATTTATTTGTTCAACATTTTAATATGTTTACAAATCATTCTCCTTTTAATTATCTAGTTAACAAGAAAGTGTTCGGGGGAAGGATCTGTAGATGGTTTTTATTATTTCAGTAATATGATTTTTAAATCATAGTAAAACCAGTGAAATTGAATGCAGGACCAGATCATCTGTCAAGAATTACTAATGGAGAGAAACCCAAGAACTTGGAGGAGAATTTTCCTGATGCTAACTTATTTTCTGTTTAGATTCGTGATGATTGTTTTGCTAACATTGTTGGATTTTTTAGCACTGGAATGGCTCCTAAGGAATTTATTTTCGGACAGAAAAAACACTTGGTACTGTGCACTACAGACTATTCATTGATTGCAGGTCATTTAGACAAGTTAGATTGAAATGGAATTCTAAGAAATGAACGCTCCATGGTATTAGAAGAAGTACATGAAGGAATAGTTGAAGGGAATTATGCAGGAAATCCTAAAACACAGAAGGTGTTGGGAGTAGGATTATGGTGGCTTATAATACATAAGGACACAAAGGAACATTTTCAGACCCATGATCTTTGTCAGAGGGAGGGGAAACCATACATACGGGATGAAATGTCACTTATGCCCAAAGTAACTTTACAAGTTTTTGATAAATGGGTTGTGGATTTCATTGGACTGATGAATCCACCAGTAAGGAGGTCAGGAGCCAGATGCATCATCACTGTGACAAAATATATAACCATATGGGAAGAAGCAACCCCAGTGAGGGATTGTAATAGAAAAAATACAATGTTGTTTCTCTTTAAGAACATGGTGACCAGATTTGGATGTCCTAGAATTTTGTTGAATGATCATGGATGTAACGTCCCCAACCACCAACCTCTGTGAAAATTTCATGCATTTATACCAATTTCTAATGCCACCAGCCACGTAGGTCGGAGAATTCTACCTCGTAGAACTAACAGTTATCATCTTCATATAAATATAAGAATAAACATACAACATATTCTAATAATACACATACTAATGTGTAAATAACAATAAAATCATGCATATAGTATTCTTAGGAAAAACCCATAAATATAACAACATATAAAAATACACAACATGCAAATAAACAAAGGATGGGTACTTATATTTTAATTTAAGTACATCCACTAAGTCTAGACCATCCACAAACCTCCCAACCATAAACCACTATGCTCATCACTCTCAGTAGGCAGTCACCCCTGAGATGGGACTAAACTCCACTGGGCAAGGGATTCCTAGGCTAGGGAGGGACAATAGGAAGTTGCATAGCACATCAAAAAGTGTTTCCTCTAAGCAATCACTTACTCCAAAATATCATAGACTCTCACTCCCCACATGCCTGTCCCATCCTATGAGTGTACACCTTCACTGTCACACAATCCATTGGCTGCTACACCTCCCTTCCCTTGGGGTTCAACAACAGGATAGATCAGGAATTATCAGATCTTAGTAGATTCTACTGGACTCCCTCCAGGAATACTCACTTCCTTAGTACACTATCTCACCTAGAGAGAGTTTCTCATAGTCCTGGCAACCTTCTTATTATATCCACGGGCCTTACAACCCATTTCATCACTCTTGCCTCCTCAACACACGGGCATGGTAATGGAAGCACAAAAATTGGGTGTGGGGAAGGGTACTGATAGGAAAAAATGTAGAAAACCCCCAAGGCCATAGGTGTAACATGGGCTTCAATTCGATTCTGTTGTATAGTTTCGGTGTGGTTTAGGAATTCAACAATCATGGATCAAGGACTCACTGCATGGTTTTTCAATGTCTACGTGAATGGGGAAAACCATGGCCAGATGGGAGAGAATGGTGAATGGGCCGCCATAAAATTGCATGTTGTTTGGATGACACTTGGCTCTCTAGGAGCACATTCCTTTCCACTTGGAACTTGTTCCCCTTCCCAAAAGAACTTAGGATAAATTAATATCCTCTTTACAACCCTTTAAAATAATAATTATATATTATTCTCTTTGGTTTAAGATCTTATGATTAGCAATTTTTCCTCAATCTCTTAGCCTCCTCCCTTGACCAAACTGGTGGAATTTCCTTCCCCCATAACGCTTTCTCTGTGGTCGATCTACATGCAACGATGTTTTTTTATTAATAATCTGCATAATTACATATACAAAAATCAGGCCCACTGGCCTTAGCATCTAGGATCTCCAACCTAATAAACACATAATCCTCCTAGTTTATAACACATGGCTCACCAGCCTACAAAACATGTTACAATTTATGATTACAATCGGGGCTTGTCCTTGGGATATCACAATCTCCTCCCCTTATTTTTTCACTTTCCTTTGTGCAACTTTTTTATACATATACAATTCAAAAATTCTTCAAAAATTTCTAATCTTTAGCTATTGGAAGCCTATTATCCACCTGGTTCTCTACATTCAAGCACCAATTCTGACATTCATACTGCAACTAAAATTCAATTTCTATATTCCATAGACTTTCTTCAGGAAAGCATTCAACTCATTTTTCCTTATTACATGCTTCAGATAAAACTTATTGAAATCATTGATTGGTTGTAGATCCACAACGTTTCACCCAGCCTTAAATATCATTGTTGATAAACTCTCAAAAGGGATATGACTCCACAAACATAAACACTCTTCTCATACACCTATTAATTCAGAGGAAATATTAGAACATACATGGAATATATATACAAGAGATTCTAATAACATTATAACCTGTATACACGATACATACCATACAATGAATAGAGAATTGATACTTATCTTCTGATTGAGAATACATTTCACCCCTGAGTAAGTCTATGACTCCATAAGGGAAATGGCTTCCCAAGATAGCCATGGTCCATAATCCATATCAACATGGTCTAGGCCAAGGCACCAAACCTTAGCACAACTACAACCAACGATCTCTCATTCGCCACATGCCTGTCTCACCCCAGGAGTGTACACCTTCATTGTCACACAATCCATCGACTACTCAAC
This sequence comes from Picea glauca, assembly GCA_000966675.3. Taxonomy (NCBI): domain Eukaryota; kingdom Viridiplantae; phylum Streptophyta; class Pinopsida; order Pinales; family Pinaceae; genus Picea; species Picea glauca. Next base: position 201 of record JZKD02S0588374.1, on the reverse strand, counting down.
TCCCTTTCCAGGGGCTTCAACAATAGGTTAGATCAGGAAGTCTCAGATCACTGTGTCTCCAGGAGTTCCAACTTCCCTCATAGGTCTCCAGGTACCCTCCAAGCCTCACATTGGGGAACCTATCCCCACACTTGTCCCTCCAAGGCTCCATCCTTCTCCAAGGAAGTCCAAGAAGAAGTGTACACACACCCAGATCCACCG
>JZKD02S0588373.1:241665-255818 GCA_000966675.3 Picea glauca | reverse complement strand
CAAGGTGATCATTGACAGTGGGAGTACTGACAACCTAGTATCCATAGAGATGGTGGAGAAATTGGGGCTGAAGACAACTTCACATCCAAGGCCATACAAAGTCTCATTTCTGCAAATAGGACACCAGGTAATGATCGCTAAACAATGCCTGGTTGAGATTAAAATAGGAAGATATAGAGATGAAATCCTATGTGATGTAATTCCCATGGACGTATGCCACATTCTGTTGGGAAAACCATGGCAGTTTGACAGAAATGTCATTCACTATGGGAGAAGAATGGTAGGATGCATATGTTGTTGCCAATGGAGGAGAAGAGAGCGAAGGAGGAAGCCAACACAAGCATACTTCTCATGAGTGGGAAGGAACTCCTGAAAGAAGTCAAGGAAGAATAGGAGATGCAGTTCGTTGTGGTGAGGAAGCCCAGAGTCATCCTTACGAGTACATCAGTGGATAATTTACCTAAACAAGTTTAGGTGTTGCTGGATAATTTTGTTATATAGTGGTGGATGAGTTGCCAAACTCATTGTCACCCATCAGGAGTATCAGTCATCATATCGACTTGATACCAGGAGCAAGCCTACCAAACAAAGAGGCGTATAGATTAACACCCTGAGAGAATGAGGAGGTGAGGAGCCAATTCTAAGAATTGTTGGATAAGGGTTTGGTCAGAGAAAGTTTGAGCCCATGCACAGTACCAACTATGTTAAGCCCAAAGAAAGATTGAGGATGGAGAATGTGCACATACTCGCGAGCCATCAACAAGATAAGGATCAGGTACAACTTTTCTTTACCGAGAATGGATGGTTTAATGGATTGCTTAAGTGGAGAAAATTTATTTTCTAAGATAGATATGAAAAGTGGATATCACCAGATTAGGATGAGAGAAGTTGATGAATGGAAAACAACCTTTAGAATGAATGAAGGCCTGTATGAGTGTCTAGTTATGACATTTCGCTTAATGAATCCCCTGATCACTTTTATGAGGCTGATGAATGAAATTATAAAAGATTTCATTTGCAAGTTGATGGTTGTATATCTGGACAATATACTGATCTTTAGCAAGACTAAAGAGGAGCATTTGAGGCACCTAACGCTGGTAATGAGGAGGCCATAGCAAGAGAAGCTGTTGATCAATTTGAAGAAGTCCTCTTTTATGAAGTCCAAACTCATCTATTTGGGTTTCATGATCTCTTCGAATGAACTGAAGATGGATCAAGAGAAGGTGAGAGCGATCAGAGAATGGCCATCACCAAGGAGCATGTTTGAGGTAAGGAGCTTTCATGGTTTAGCAAGTTTTTATAGAAATTTCATTAGAGACTTCAGTGGGATTTGTCAACCCATGATGGATACAATAAATAAGCAGCACAAGTCTTTTAAAAGGACAGAGGAGGCCGAAAGGAGCTTCAATATACTAAAGGAGAAGATAACGGAATGATCAATTCTGGTCTTGCCAAATTTCGAAAAGACATTTCAGGTAAGATGTGACGCAAGTGGAGTTGCAATAAGAGTAGTTATAAGTTAGGACAATCGACCTATTTCGTATTTCAGTGAGAAATTGAATGAGACTAAGAGGAAATACTCCACATACGACAAGGAGTTTTATGCCATAATTCAAGCTTTGAAGAAATGGAGGCATTATCTTGTCCCTCAAGAGTTTGTCTTGTACAGTGATAACCAAGCTTTACAATTCATAACCCGAGAAGAAAAATGAATCAGAGACATGCAAAATGGGTTGAATTTATGAAAAAATTTACTTTTGTCATAAAACATATTGATGGGAATACTAACAAAGTTGTCGATGCGTTAAGCAGGAGATGTGTAATTCTGCAAGAATTCCAGGTGAAGACCTTGGGGTTTGAGCACCTTAAGGATATGTATTGTGATGATACAAATTTCAAGGAGGCCTATGAAGCATGCAAAAGACCTATACTAAGATATAGAAGTCAGTGGACAGAGTATATGGTTCAGGAAGGATTTTTGTTCATAGAAAATCAATTATGCATACCAAGATGCTCAATGAGGGAAAATCTTTTGAAGGAGAAGCATAGTGGAGGATTGGTTGGACATTTCGGCCATGATCAAACATTTTCACAGTTGAGCAGCTCATACTATTGGCCAGGTATGAGAACATATTTGATAAAGTTGGTGAATAGATGTAGAATCTTCCAACATGCAAAGGGGAAAAGACAAAACATCGGTTTGTATCAACCATTGCCAATACCAGAGATGCCTTGGGATGCAATAAGGATGGATTTTGTGTTGGGATTGCCAAGAACACAAAGAGGATTTGATTCCATATTTGTGGTGGTGGATAGATTTTCAAAGATGGCACATTTCATCCCATGCTAGAAGACCAATGATGCAACACATGTTTCAAATCGGTTCTTTAGAGAAGTTGTGAGCCTTCATAGCCTACCCAGGAGCATTGTCTCAGACAGAGATACAAAATTTGTTGGTCACTTTTGGACAAAGTTGTTGAAGAAGATGGAGACAGATTTGTCCTTCAGCTCAACTTATCATCCTGAGACAGATGGGCAGACTGAGGTGGTAAATAGAAGTTTGGGAAACTTATTAAGAAGTTGGTTACTGAACACCATAACTAGTGGGATCAGATTTTGCCATAAGTGGAATTTGCATACAATGAATCACTAAACAGAAGCACTGGAAGGAGCTCGATCCAAATACTCTATGGAATGCAACCTAGGGGAGTGTCTGAGTTAAGGGACTTGGAACAGGGAGAGATCAGAAGCGTTGGAGCAGAGGATTTTGTTGCTGAAATGCAACGACTCCATAGTCAAATCAAAGAACAATTACAGAGTTCTAACCTGAAATACAAGAATAGAGTTGATCAACATCACAGGGAACTTCAATTTGAATTGGCAGATCAGGTTTTAGCACATCTCAGGAAGGAAAGGTTCCCTAGGGGAACATATAACAAATTGAAGATGAAGAAGATAAGACCCTGTAAGATCTTGAGGAAGTTTGATGCAAACGCCTATGAGATCGAGTTGACAGATGGTGTTGGCATTTCAACCATATTCAATGTTTCAGACATGTATCCTTACAAGAAAGATGACACAGAAGGGTCAGAAGAACAAGGAAAGATTCAGTTGGAGAAACATATACTTGTGGCAGAAAATCCATAGATGGAGAAATTTTTGGATCGGAGGATTGGAAAAAAGACCAGGAGGAAGACTTAATTTGAGTATTTGGTCAAATGGAAGGGACACCCAATAGAAGATGCTAGTTGGGAAAATGAAGTTGCTATCCAGAAGCAGGGAAAATCAGTAGAAGACCTCATGGAAAGGAGTCCATGAATTTTTGTCATGGGGAGTATGATGCAGGAGCATCGTTGGAAAGCGTGTAGAGGCAGGACCACTCAACACATGTGAGTTCTTCCAAAAATTCAATGTTGACAGTTGCAGCCAATTTTGAAATCCGCCTTTACTCAGTGCTCGAATTCACCTTGGGAGGCACGCTTAAACCGATGCTGAATTTTACCCTTTGAGGCATGTTTTGAAAATTGTAAATAGAGCACGAGTTTCCACTTTGGCTCTGGAATGAGAGTGCACTAAGATAGTGTAGTATGAATTTTAGAGTAGACTAGTAGCCACGGGAAACCCTAGAAGCATCTTTGAGTTATGTAGAAGTTTACACACCCAGTTAGAAGAGGGAGCGGGAATACAGATAGAAATTAGCTATAAGAGAGAACTGCAAAGTTAGCAAGAGATCTTAGTGTTTTTGGGTTACTGTAATTCTGAATGTATTCAGTAGCCATTTGGCACTTGTGAATATAATAGAATGGAAACTTGATCTGAATGTATGTTGTGCAGTTGTGTTTACATTTTCCTATCTTTTCTATTATTCTTGTGTCCCAGACAAATGAATGAAACGAGGACTATGACATTGTCGGTTTCAAGTGCTTCTCTACATTGAAGCTCTGTAAGGTGTGCATCGAGCGAAGAGAGAACACCAGGATATCAAGAGGAATCTATCTGTGAGAAATCCCTTGGATCCGAATTAATGAATCCCTTGGACGCAAGGAGTGCATGGGAATTTGAGGCCCACATGAGGTAAATCTTAGGAGGAATAACATTTTCAGAGAAGCTTTATTGAGACCGAGAAAAAAAAAAACCCATCTCCCTGGAAGAAGCGAAGACCGAGTCTTTAAGGACATAGAAATTATTCTAAGTCTGAAGTGAGTAAAGGATTAGGAGGAAGAACATCATCGAGCATTGGATCGTGGCAGAAGATCCTACAAACCGTCTGATTTGAGGGAGAAGCGCAAGCTTTAATGCTGCATAGATCTAGTAGGGGAGATCTCGGAGATCTGAACAGATGGTGGAGAACCCTCAAGGAGAGTCGCGAAATACCGCCAATCGTTGGATCAAGTGGAGTTGCAAGGAGGTCAGAGACGAGGAAGAGATCTGAGTCGTAGATCTTAGGGACTATCGTGAGTTGTTTATTAAACGTCAAGGTATTTTGACGTTTTGACATTTTGTTATTTCGACAACCGGGAACCCCAAGGAGCGGAGATATCCCCTGTGTTCTGATTTCGCGAAACATGAAACCCCGAAGAGATAGGTGTTGGGACATTTCAGCATTTTTCCATTTCAGTATTTCGGCCACTCAGGGTTCAAAATGGGAAAGGAGGGACCCTTGCATTGCGATTACCCGAATTGTGAAACCCCGAAAGAGAAAACGCCAAGCCACTTCGACATTTCGTGAACCAGTATCTCGAAAGACAGAAAATAGGGGAGTGCTTCCGCACAAAATCCAATAGCGCTTTCGTGCTTAGCACATGGACACAGAGCGGTGGTCATGTGGACGGAGTCTAAGGGAGGAGCCAAATCCTGTTAAGCCCTTTTCATCATTTTGGGACCCAAGAGGTTGAAGGACCAAGAATCGTTTGCCGCCAAAATTGTGAAATCATGAATTCTGAAATCCCAAAGGGAAGAATGTGGCCATGGATAGATTTCGGCATTTTGGGGTTTAGGTGTTCGAGAGACCAGGAGTCAAGAGATGTGGAGTCCTGGAACGCGAAATCATGAAACCCTGAAACACGAGAAGGATGAGTGCACATGTTTTCTCAAGACCTGTGCCAGAGGATGAAGGGACCTATGGATTCATCCAAAGGGTTCCAGCAGGAGCCCGAAGGGCCATTTCGGCTCAAGGAAGAGAATGATCCAGAGACCGCGAGGTCACAAAACCCTATTGAGGTAGGGGGCTTGCATCAGGTGGTATCAGAGTGTCATTTGTTCGTTTGTAGACTTCAGGAAAAGGAGGAAAAGAAGGAGACAAAGAACTCAAAGTTGTATTTTATGTGTGACAGATAGTCAACATAATGTCGCCAAGAAGATGAGAGTTGACTTTAGCCAACTATGCTGTAGAGAGGGAGGTGCGAGAGCTTCACGATCGATTGGAAACAATTTAAGAAGCACAGAGAAGATTACCTGACGTTGGGGATGTCAGCGATGCAGAAAGTGAAGAGGTTGAGGTTGAAGAAGCTGCAGGAGAGAATGCTACAGAAGAACATTTGTTGAGAGAAGTTGCCAGATTGGGAGGTAGAGCTAATATAGAGGTCCCCATGTATGAAGGAAGTCTAGATGTTGAAGAACTGTTGGACTGGATAAGGTCCATGGACAAACACTTTGAAAATGAAGATGTTGTTGGGGAGAAGAAGGTGAAGCAAGCAGTCACCGGGCTAAAAGGGCATGCAACACTGTGGTGGGACGAACTGCATGCTGAGAGGAGAAGTAAAGGAAAACATAGGATAAAGAGTTGGGACAATATGGTAGCCAAACTAAAGGATAAGTTCATACCCAAAGACTACGAGATCAATTTGTTCAAGAAGCTACAGAACATGAGACAGAAAGGGATGACAGTCAAGGAGTACACCGAGGATTTCTACCGGCTAAACATCAGAACTGGACAACGAGAGAGAGACGAAGAGAAATTCTCTAGATATATAAATGGCTTGAGATATGAGATCTAGGACGAGCTCAGCATGATGTCAGTCAGGACTGTGGAATATGCTTATCAGTTTGTGCTGAAGGTAGAGGAGAAGCTAGCTAGAAAACAAAACCAATGAGGAAGAGGTAAAAGATCGATCCCAAGAAAAAGCAAGGGATTTAACTGTGACAGAGCACACTAGTCTAAGGAGGAGGATGAGAAGCCACACAATCACTCAGACTAAGGAGGAAGTTCATGAGGGAGACAGAATGGTAGAAGAAACTCTTCTAGAGGAAGAGGCAAAGGAGGAGTAAGGTGCTATAACTGTGGAAAGATAGGGCACATGTCTTGCGAATGTCCCAAGAAGAAGAAGGAAGGAGGAGAAGCCCACATTTGAGAAGCACAATGAAGAGATGTTGAGGTACAAGGAGCAGAGGATGGAGCATCCCTGATGTTGAGAAAAGTTCTCTTAAAACCAGAGGAAAAAATTGAAAAGCCAGTGCAGAGAAACAGTGTCTTCAAGACATCTTGCAAGACTAAGGATAAAGTATGCAAGGTGATCATTGACTGTGGGAGTACTGACAACCTAGTATCCACAAAGATGGTGGAGAAATTTGAGATGAATACAACTGCACATCCAAGGCCATACAAAGTCTCATGGCTGCAAAAAGGACACCAGGTAACGATCGCTAAACAATGCTTGGTTGAGATTAAAATAGGAAGATATAGAGACGAAATCCTATGTGATGTAATTCCCATGGACATATGCCACATTCTGTTGGGAATACCATGGCAGTTTGAGAGAAATGTCATTCACGATGGAAGGAATAATACATATACATTAGAGAAGAATGGTAGGACGCATATGTTGTTGCCAATGGAGGAGAAGAGAGCAAAGGAGGAAGCCAGCACAAGCATACTTCTCATGAGTGGGAAGGAACTCTTGAAAGAAGTCAAGGAGGAAAAGGAGATGTAGTTCACTATGGTGAGGAAGCCCAGAGTCATCCATATGAGTACATCAGTGGATGATTTACCTGAAGAAGTTCAAGAGCTGCTAGATAATTTTGTTGATATAGTGGTGGATGTGATGCCAAACCCATTGCCACCCATCAGGAGTATCAATCATCATATCGACTTGATACCAGGAGCAAGCCTTCCAAACAAAGAAACATATAGATTAACACCCCGAGAGAATGAGGAGGTGAGGAACCGAGTCCAAGAATTGTTGGATAAGGGTTTGGTTAGAGAAATTTTGAGCCCATGCGTAGTACCAACTGTGCTAAGCCCAAAAAAAGATGGAGGATGGAGAATGTGCACAGACTCGAGAGCTATCAACAAGATCAACATCAGGTACAAATTTCCTTTATCGAGAATGAATGATATAATGGATTTCTTAAGTGGAGAAAATTTCTTTTCTAAGATAGATCTGAAAAGTAGATATCACCAGATCAGGATGAGAGAAGGTGATGAATGGAAAACAACCTTTAAGACGAATGAAGGCTTGTATGAGTGACTAGTTATGTCATTTGGATTAACGAATGCCCCAAGAAACTTTATGAGGTTGATGAATGAAATTATAAAATATTTCATTGGAAAGTTCGTGGTTGTATATTTAGACGATATACTGATCTTTAGCAGGACTAAAGATGAGCATTTGAGGCACCTAACATTGGTAATGAGGAGGCTACAGTAGGAGAAGTTGCTGATCAATTTGAAGAAGTCCTCTTTTATGAAGTCCAAACTCATTTATCTGGGTTTTGTAATCTCTTCGAATGAACTAAAGATGGATCCAGAGAAGGTGAGAGTGATCAGAGAATGGCCATCAACAAGGAGCATGTTTGAGGTAAGGAGCTTTCATGGTTTAGCAAGTTTTTATAGAAAGTTCATTAGAGACTTCAGTGGAATTTGTGCACCCATGATGGATACAGTAAAGAAGCAGCACAAGTATTTTAAATGGACAGAGGAGGCCGAAAGGATCTTCAATATACTAAAGGAGAAGATAACAGAACGACCAATTCTGGTCTTGCCGAATTTTGAAAAGACATTTCAAGTAAGATGTGACGCAAGTGGAGTTGCAATAGGAGTAGTTTTGAGTCAGGACAATCGACCTATTGCCTATTTAAACGAGAAGCTGAATGAGACTAAGAGGAAATACTCCACATATGATAAGGAGTTTTATTCCATAATTCAATCTTTGAAGAAATGGAGGCATTATCTTGTCCTGCAAGAGTTTGTCTTGTAGAGTGATAACCAAGATTTACAATTCATGACCCGACAAGAAAAATAGAATCAGAGACATGCAAAATGGGTTGAATTTATGCAAAATTTCACTTTTGTCATAAAACATATTGCTAGGAATACCAACAAATTTGTCGATGCATTAAGCAGGAGATGTTTAATTCTGCAGGAATTTTTCTGCAAGAATTCCAGGTGAAGACCTTGGGGTTTGAACACTTTAAGGATATGTATTGTGATGATACAGATTTCAAGGAGGCCTATGAAGCATGTACAAGCCCTCTACTGAGAGATAGAAGTCAGTGGAAAGATTATATAGTTCAGGAAGGATTGTTGTTTAGATGAAATCAATTGTGCATACCAAGATGCTCGATGAGGGACAATCTTCTGAAGGAGAAGCATAGTGGAGGATTGGCTAGACATTTCAGCCATGATAAAATGTTTGGACAGTTGAATAGCTCATACTATTGGCCAGGTATGAGAATAGATGTGATAAAGTTGGTGAACATATGTAGAATCTGCCAACATGCAAAGGGGAAAAGAAAGAACACTAGATTGTATCAACCATTACCAATACTAGAGAGGCCTTGGGATGCAATAAGCATGGATTTTGTGTTGGGATTGCCAAGAACACAAAGAGGATTCGATTCCATATTTGTGGTGGTGGATAGATTTTCAAATATGGCACATTTCATCCCATGCCAGAAGACCAGTGATGCAACACATGTTGCAAATCTATTTTTCAGAGAAGTTGTGAGACTTCACGGCCTACCCAGGAGCATTATCTCAGTCAGAAACACAAAATTTGTTGGTCACTTTTGGAGGACATTATGGAATAAGATGGGGGACAATTTGTTCTTCAGCTCAACTTATCACTCTCAGACAAATGGGTAGAATGAGGTGGTAAATAAAAGTTTGGGAAACTTATTGAGAAGCCTGGTTACTAAACACCATAACCAATGGGATTAGATTCTGCCACGAGCAGAATTTGCATACAATGAATCACCAAACAGAAGCACTAGAAAGAGCCCATTCCAAATACTCTATGGAATGCAACCCAGTGGAGTGTTTGAGTTAAGGGACTTGAAACAGGGAGAGATCAGAAGCGCTGGAGCAGAGGATTTTGCTGATGAAATGCAAATACTCCATAGTCAGATCAAAGAATAATTACAAATTTCTTACTAGAAATACAAGCACAGAGTTGATCAACATCGTAGGGAACTTCAATTTGAAGTGGGAGATCAAGTTTTAGCACATATCAGGAAGGAAAGGTTCCCTAGGGGAACATATAACAAATTGAATATGAAGAAGATAACACCCAGTAAGATCTCGAGGAAGTTTGATGCAAACGCCTATGAGATCGAGCTGCCAGATGGTGTGGGCATTTCACCCATATTCAATGCTTTAGACCGATATCCTTATAGGAAAGATGACATAGAAGGGTCAGAAGATCATGGAAATATTCGGTGGGAGAAACAGATGCATGTGGAAGAAAATCCACACATGGAGAAAATTTTGGATCAGAGGATTGGCAAAAAGACCAGGAGGAAGACTTATTTCGAGTATCTCGTCAAATGGAAGGGACACCCAATAGAAGATTCCAGATGGGAAAATGAAGCTACTATCTAGAAGCAGTGAAAATCAGTAGAGAAGCTCATGGATAGGAGTCCATGAATTTTTTTCAAGAGGAGTATGATGCAAGAGCATCGTTGGCAAGTGCGCAAAGGCAGGACCACTCAACACATGTGATTTCTTCCAGAAATTCAACATTGACAGTTGCAACCGATTTTGAAATCTGCCTTTACTTGGTGCCATAATTCACCTTGGGAGGCACGCTTGAAGCCTTTGAGGCACGTTTTGAAAATTGTAAACAGAGCAGGAGTTTCCACTTCATCTCTGGAATGCGACTGAACTAAGATAGTGTAGGATGAATTTTAGACTAGGCAAGTAGCCAGGGGAAACCCTAGAAGCATCTTTGAGTTATGTATAAGTTTACACACCCAGTTAGAAGAGGGAGTGGGAATACAGAGAGAAATTAGCGGTAAGAGAGAACTACGAAGTTAGCAGAAGATCTCAGGGTTTTTGGGTTACTATAATTTTGAATGTATTCAGTAGCCATTGGGCACTTGTGAATATAACATAATGGAAAATTGATTCGAATGTATGTTGTGTAGTTGTGTTTACATTTTCCTGTCTTTTTTGTTATTCTTGTGTCCCAGAAACAAATGAATGAAACGGGGACTGTGAGATTGCCAGTTTCAAGTGTTTCTCTTCATTGAAGCTCTGTAAGGTGTGCATCGAGTGAATAGAGAACAACGAGAGACCATGACGACTCTCCCTGTGAGAAACCCCTTGGATCCAAATCATCGAATCCCTTGGATGCAAGGAGTGCATGGGAATTTGAAGCCCACACGAGGTAAAGCTCAGGAGGCATAACATTTTCAGAGAAGCATTATCGAGACCCAGAAAAAAACAACCCCATCTCCCTGGAAGAAGCGAAGATCGAGTCTTTGAGGACTTAGAAATTCTTCTAAGTTTGAAGCGAGTAAAAGCTCAGAAGGAAGAATGCCATCGAGTGTTAGATCGTGGCGGAAGATCCTGTAGACCGTCCAATTTGAGGGAGAAGCGCAAGATTTAACGCTGCGTAGATCCAAGAGGGGAGATCACAGAGATCTAAACGGACGATGGAGAACCCTTGAGGAGAGTCACAAAATACCGCTAATCGTTGGATCAAGTGGAGTTGCAAGCAAGTCAGAAACAATCTGAGTTATGTATCTCAGGGACTATCATGAGCTGTCGATCAAGCGCCAAGGTATTTCAACATTTCGGTATTTCGGCAATTGAGAACCCCAAGGAGCTGAGATATCCCCTACGTTCTAATTTCGTCAAACATGAAACCCCAAAGGGATAGGTGTTAGGACATTTCGACATTTTTCCATTTAAACAATTCAGCCAACAGGGGTTCAAAAGGGGAAAGGAGGGACCCTTGCATCGTGATTCCCCAAATCGCGAAACCCCGAAAGAGCGAACGCCAAGCCAGTTCAGCATTTCGTGAACCGGGATTTCCAAAGACAGAAAAAAGTGGAGTGCTTGCACCGCGATTACTCAAATAAAGAAAGCCAATAGAGCTTTGACGTTAAGCGCATGGACATAGAGCGGTGGTCATGTGGATGGAGGCTAAGGGAGGAGCCAGAGCCCGTTAAGCCCTTTTCGGCATTTCGGGACCCGGAAAGTTGAAAGACAAAAAATTTTCTTCCGCCGTAATCGCGAAATCATGAATTCTGAAATCTTGAAAGGTGGAACGTGGTCACGGATAGATTTCGAGATTTCTGGGTTTGGGTGTTCGAGATACCAGGATTCAGGAGATGTGGATTCCCGACTCACGAAATCGCGAAACCCTGAAACACCAAAAGGGGGAACGTGGAGGTTTTCTCAGGACCTGTGACAGAGGACAAAGGGACCTGTGGATTCTTCCAAAGGATTCCAGTAGGATCCCAAAGGGCCATTTCGGCTCAGTGAAGAGAACGATCCAGAGACTGGGAGGTCGCAGAACGCTGCTAAGGTAGGGGGTCTGCATCACTTTCTTGTCTTGATTTTCATTTACTTATATAGTCCTCAAAATGGTCCACTTTGAAACAATGTGTCCTTTTAGAATTAAACATTGCACCCCTTCATTTAATTAACACAAATGGTACTTTTTATTAACTGATTTTTGCACACCAATTTAGACAGTGATTTGAAGATTATGGAGTGATGAAAACAAATTTTAAAATTCTACTACATTGGTTTTTGCAGAACATGCCCAATTAGATGACGCAAGGGAAATTCCCCTAGAGCCTGTTTGAGGTGGTCACTGAGGTTCTTTGAAAACAACTTGCAGAGATTTTCATTTAGTTGTTGGATTCCACATCAACCTCAATACATATTACCTTTTATTACCTTTTAGTGAATGTCTAAATCAACCTCCGCATATCTCCTTTGTTGGTGATTATTTAAAATCAACTTGTAAAAATTTTATTTGACAGTTATATTAAAATGGGCTCCCTCTCAGTTGTTAGTCATTAAATATCTGACTTGGTTTGAGCCTTTTTCATATTTTCTTCCTCATTCAACTATCATAAATTTTGACTTGAGTATTTCAATTCTAGTAAAATCATCTTTCTTCAGCATTGATCTGACTTGTATTTAAATCTACTTCTAGTTTTACCTCTAGGTTATATTTATTTTGGACCAACTCTACCTGGAAGAAAAGATACTTGATAAATTCGACTGTCTCGACCTGCTTTGGTCGACTTGTATTTCTGAACCTAATTTTCCATGGATTTCGACCTTCACTTGGTCAAGTTGTGTTCTACTCGTTTTGAAATTTGCATTCTTGTAATGGGTCGAATTGTATTCAACTCATCTTGTAGTCGATCGACCTCTAGATAATTATTGTTCTTTGAATCAACTCGACTTGTGACTCGATGGTGTCAATCCTTTCTCACCTTTGTCTCATCTCTTGACTCTTATTCAATTGAGATTTTATGAATCACTTTAAATGAACCACGTCTTATTAACTTCTTTATTTTTGATTTGTATGGATCCATATTGGATTATCCATTTACCCTTTTTATCTCGACAGTTTCTTCACAATTTCTTATTTTGTCCATGGATGTTAATGACACAATCTCAACCTTATACAATATAGGATGAGTTTATCAAGCTCATACAATATATTAGTCAATATTATCTTTCTACGGATGTTTAAGTAACCTTCACAACATTATGTATAATATTGATAATACTTAACAGTCAAGTCACTATGTCCAACCATCATAACATTATGTCCAATATTGAGAATTATGGAATGGTACAAATAACTATGTTGAAATCATGTCTTTCAAAATTCTTCTTTTGTTTTCTAAAGAAAAGGGCGTGATTTCCTTTCAAATATTTTGGGATTCCATGTTGGCTGTTAACTAGGAAAGAAAATCTCAGGAATGTCACAACATTCAACTGTTTTATATTCTTGAAGAAGTTCGTAGGTATTGGAACAAGGATGCAGACTCACTATCTAAAGCTATCTTATAGATGGTTTATGAGAAATGCCTCATTTCATTATGTGTTGGTTATTTATAGTCTAGTTGTTTGGATGAATGCTTCTCTACTTTTTGATGATCTATAGAGTTTTTGGTGGTTTTGAGTACCCCTAGGTATTGTACAGTTACTAGTGAAATAAAATATATGGCAACATGTATTTTACATAATGTAAATTTTATGTGTTTGGATGAAAAAAAAGACAAAGATTGTTGTATAGCCATATTGTTGTATAGTTGCGTATTAAATTTGTATTTTTGTTAGTTTTTTGGATATCATTCATGATTCTATCGATTCATTTAAGGGTGAGATCAATTATGGGCATTTAACCAAGAACAACATTCCCAACAATTTATTAGGTTATAAATACCACCCAACATTGACTTGACCTATATTTGGAAACTTCAATTTGAAGATATACCCTATATGTAAATACATGATCCAAAGAAAACACACAAGAATATCAGTAAACACACAACAATATCACTAACAAATTGGAAGATATAGCTTATAAGTAAATACATGATCCAAAGAAAACACACAACAATATCAGTAAATCATATGATCCAAATCAAACACAAAACAATATCACTCACAATTGAAATAGAGATTTTAAAGTGGAAATCCAAATGGAAATTCTTATCTCTCATATACTCTCTATTATAAAATTTGAACCTTTCTTGCTAGAGATAGTCTTAAGAAATTATTAAGTGAGTTATTAACTATCACTTAACTGAGTCATTCCTCCCTTTAGTCTTGAAGTTAATAATATCTAGTCCTATAAGTGATAATTAGTTTGGAAGCAAAGAGTACACACAAAAACTATAACTAGTTAATTTGAATTGCCTTCCAAAAGTCAAACTATGAGTTCAAGTCCCCAAATCTT
>JZKD02S0588373.1:191605-204208 GCA_000966675.3 Picea glauca | reverse complement strand
ATAGATTGCTCTTGTGGCAAATGCTACATTGGAGAAACAGACCGCTCTTTCAACACCAGGATTAAAGAGCATAGTGCTGACATCAAGAATGAACGAGCTCGCACCTCAGCACTAGTAGAACACTCTCTCAAAACTAAGCATCACATATGCCTAGAGGACACCAGAATCTTAGCTAAAGAAGACCATCTCCTTAAAAGACAAATTAGAGAGGCAATCGAAATCATCAAAAATCTTGATAACCTAAATAGGGACAATGGCCTAGAGATTAGTGACAGTTGGATCTCGCTCATTCGGGAAAGAAAACATTATTAACCTTACACTCATAACTCTAGTACTTACACCCTCTTTGTTCCATTTCTTGATTTAACCTAATCTTCTAAACCGACCTAAAACCTAATAATCCCTTTGACTTACTTTAATAACATTATTATTATTACATTTTTACTATTAAACTAGCGTAACCTTAACCAACATAATACCAATGAAAAATTAAACTAATTCTAAGACCAACCTAAGTGATTCCTGCATATAATCTTCTACCACTGATATGATATTAATAAAACCTATAATTAACAAGAAGATTAATATTAATAATAGTATTAATGCCACCCCCTTTCTGTTAACCTTAATTTAACCTATAATTAACATATATTAATATGATTAACACCATTTACCATATAGTTAACCCTAAATTTAGCCTTTTTTAACATAAAATAATTTAGCATTAATGATATGAACCTAAATTTAGCCTATTTTATTAACATTATTTTAACCCATAATTAACATATATTAATATTAATATGATTAACACCATATACCATATAGTTAAATTTAGCCTTTTTGAACATAAAATAATTTAATATTAATAATATGAACCTAAAATTAGCCTATAATTAGTCAAACTAACTTAGGATTGATATTAATAACACTAACTTCCTCAAACCTAGGGTTTACCTCATTATTTTAACCTATAATTAACATAACATTAATATTGATAAAACTAACATTGCTTAGTCAAATTAACTTAAGATTATATGAACTCCCTCAAAACTAGGGTTTACCTCATTAAACCTTAATTTAGCCTTTAATCAACATAAAATTAATATTTTTAATACTAACACCTTCTGGTCAACCCTAAATCTAACCTACAATTAACATGTAAAAACTTAATTAAACCACTATTTATTATCTTTTGAGAAAAATTCTCCTAAAAATGAGGGTTTCACTTAGTCGACCGTAGTTTTTTCACCCGCCTCATCACTATTTATTAAAGGCTCTTCTCTTACTATTTTTCCTCGGGCTTTTTTGTCCTGAAGATGGATCTTGTTATGGATCTAAAACGTCGACGACAAGCTGTCAATAACATTATGGTTCTTCTGACAAATTCTGAACAAATTTCTCACCACAGAAACCTAAATGAAGAGATAACTATAATCACGCTTAACACAGAATTACAAGACGATTGGTCTATGGAACTGTGAGAATTGAAGTTTGGATTAAATCAGCCAACATTGATCAAATTACCAAAGCTATTCACAAGAGGCGTGAAGGCCCAAGGAGAAAAAGGGACATCCTGAAACTTCATAGGATTACACAAATCCCTGAATAAGTTGATACTTATGTACAAAATAGCATAATCAATTAGAAGTAAAAGAAAACCTGGTCACCATCACGGAATAGGCGCAAATCGAATTATTTATTTTCATGCTTTCTGGAATCAATCAAATATGAGATACACATATAGACAACAATAGTCGAGTTCCTTTATTCAATTCAAATCCTATTTTTTCTAAGGAATCCATCATGGCATTCAATAGATCTAAAAACGATTAAATAAATGGTAAGGAACTCCTGTAATCCTTTTGCAAAATATAATACATAACTCATCTAGTTTGAGACAATTAAATAACCCTTACTGTGTAGTAACCGGAACAAAAAACTACAAGTTTACCGTCATGGAACCTGAATACGTTTCTTGCCATGGGCGGGCATAGAGACCTCATACCATACTCCGGTGAAAACCCTCCAAAGGGATACCATTGAAACATTATGACATTACAACAGAAAGATGAATAAAAATAACTACATTTAAAGAGATCCTGTACTTATCTATGAATTACCAAGAGTGTGATTTTTTCTAGTAGTGGTCGTTCCAAAAACCGAACGGGGAGGAGGGAGCTTGAGTAATATTGATGGGTACCCTCACATCAAACAGGTTCCAATCTTTAGAACATTATCTAGTCCATAAAATATTATGCAAGAAAAGAAAAACAACCTTTCCAATACCAAACCTTGAAACGTTATACAGTAGATGAATATGTTCTAGTTACTGAAGTGCAAACGAAGTCAAATATTTTTTTATACCAAACCCTCATAAGTTAATATCAATTCCCTCCCACATATATTTAACCTATGGAATTGGAAAAGGTGTCACAAAACAAAACGTAATACCATACACTACTACAGAAACAACAAAAGTGGACGGTACAAGTGAGCCCTAAGGGAAATACTCACGGAAACACTGAGAAAGCATCAAAATGAGGTACCAAACCCTTCAATAGAGGACGGGTTGACAGTAGAAACTAACTATCTGGAAGGGAGGAAAATTCTAGAACCCTTTCCCTAAGATTTAACAGTAAGGAAATAGTTAACCACAGTTAGGAACAATCACTAAGGCACATGGATCAATCCATGACGATTTCAGAAGAAACAAAACACGCTTTGAAAACCACAACTAGAGATACAGGAATAAAGAAGAAACTTACCAGTTGGTGAGACAGAGGTGCCGCTAACAAAAGATAAAAGCCTCGCCATTTTTTTCCTTCACCAAGGAAGCGATATCGCAAAGATAAGTTCAGAGGACCTCTCATGGGAAAAATAAAAGTTCGGCGAGCTAGAAAACCTCGAAGATTAAAGGCTACGAGTACAAAAGGCCAGGTGATGTGATAGACTTGGTGTGCCCTTAATGGTTAACCTATTAGGTAATGGCCTCGATATTGTCATACGCCTTACCTCTATTTAATTCCATTGCCAGAATTTAATTCTCGTCAAACCTACTTCTCCCTTGACATTAAATGGGATACTGTCTAAGGGAGTGCCTTTGTGACTTATAGGAACCTCTAACCCTAAAGAACCATGAGCATAGTTAACAAAGTGATCAGTTGACATTACAGTTGGACAGGTGGTTTTGAGTGGGATGGCTACATGGGCAGAGGGTGAGCGTAGATTCACACTCTGAGTTACCCAGGAGGCCTTAACCACCCACTAACCATGTTCTGATGCTTCTTTCATAAAAGTGGTCCATTTACATGATATTAAAACATTACAAGGAGAAATAAAATTCAACCCCACACTTACCTAAGTCATCTTGGATCATGTTTCACTTGGATATGTGCATAGCCTAATGTAGGAGGTTTAGACCAGAAGCCCCAAAATCGTTGTAAGGTAGATTTGTGGTAATGGTTATAGAGTACATAGATAGTAAATTTATTATAATCATGGGACTTTAAGTAAACCTTAAAAAATGGAGTAGGTGTTTTCTTATATCATCGTTTTGAGACCTTAAAGTTGGGTATTAATGAAAGTCGACGATAGTGAGAGCTCTAAAACCTCTTTAGAATCAATAAATATAAATAAGAGCCTACTATTCTCGAACATCAAATCTATTCAAAGATGAATGTATAAGTAAAAGGGAATAATAATTTATTTTTTTATTGGCACATTTGGGGTTTATTACATATGGTATCAGAGCCAGATTACAACACTAGACCTGAACAGGGATAGATTAGTTTCCTAGAACATACTTTGATCTATGTAAAAATAATAAACCTTTTTGTTACAAACAGAAAACATGTATATTGTGTGTGAATTATGGCAGCTGTAATAAACCTCAATTTCGACATAAAAAAAAATTTCCTCTAAGAGAATTACACTCTATGTTTGAAAGATAGATTTATAATAAGGGGATTAAACTTTAAGATGATACCCTATGTAATCAATTTATTTTTCCATAGTCTAGTATTTACTCTTCGATACTCAAATAAGTTGCACTCGTCCTTGTAAGTGGTTATAGGTTAAAAGCTTTGTAATAATGAGAAAATAGACATAGGCATAGTTCTTAGGTTTCCAGCCCATCGATTAGCAACCACATTCATAAATTTGTACAAGCCTGTACTTTAGGATCCTAAAAACTTTAGAGAAACAAGGAAGTGGGTTGAAATAATTGTTTAAGTGTTAAATTTATTGGTTTTACTATTGATAAAAGTGACCTCGAACTCGAGGGGTTCTTTGGAATTAAATCTGTTGACTGAGAATTCATAACCCAATAACTATTTAGTTGGAAGCAGACTCTGAAGTGGAATTTCTTTGATCCCTTCCCCAACTTAACTGAATCCAACCACCGACACTAACTGAACTAGTCGAAAGGGGTTGCAAGGAGATCCTTACTTGTCCTCTGAGAAATAATAAATGTGACTAGACATAATGACAGCCAAATTTAAGTCTATGTTCAACCATTAAAGGAGGTGGAGGTAACAAGAGTCATCCTGTACCGTTACCCAACCTGGACACTCCACATCACTATTGTCACATGGTACATCTCCTGGGCATACCCACCACATTCAATAGACATGGGGTTTGTGTTTTAGGGTAACCGCCATGACTCATTTTCATTCTTGGTGTAAAAAATGCTCTGAGTTATACTACTGCATCTTACTTCTATTTCTCGACCTTACTGTACACGAAGCATGGCAACTTGGAACGTCTCTCATTTTTCCCTGTTCGGTAAGTGGTTATCCTGACATAATAATTTCCTTCGTTTACTATAGGTTTTCTATGTCTTTCTCGGCTTCTATTCCGGTACTATCTTGTTTCTTTCTTGTAGGCCCTTCTTTCTTCCGTCCTACACTTCATCATTCCTTTGTTTCTAGTCCAGGATTATTCTTCATCATAAATAAATCGTATCTTTAACTGTGTTAGGGCCTTAAACACATCTATGTGTCAATCCTAATTCTTTTATAATACTTGTATTTCTCTGGTAAGTTATTTTTGTTCGTGTTGTGAAGAGAAAAGGTGTTCATCTATCCCTGTTCTCCCAATACTCCTCGACAACTCATAGGACTGTGTTTTTTCTTTCTTTGATCTTCTCCCCGAAATATTAGTGGTTGGCCAAATGCTCGCGCGGTATTATGCCCTAACTGTGGTTAAAGATGTTCGGGTTATGTTTTGTGTGGCCCCTTGCTCTTTCCGAGCGTCTTACAAGGGCATGCGCATTTGGGTTTTCAGCATCATATTGACTCAGTGTTTCCTTTAATTTATTTGTAGAGTTTTAGATAGAACATTGGTTATGTTCTATTGTTTTCTTTAAATTTTTGTAAGCTAATTTTTGTATTTTAAACTTAATATGCCCATTGTTTGGATTCCAGTATTCGTGTAATGGCTCTATTATTCAAATATTATTTTGGTCATTCATTGATTCTTATGCTAATGATGGGCCCCTTTGGGTTTTTCGAGGGTACCCATCAGGGAGACTATGACTCCTCTCCCCTTCCTAGTCTGGAGAAGTTTTTGGCTCCTGGCAATGATGAAGGGTGTCGTATCCCTCCACTTAAGTTGAGTATTACTTTGGCATGTTTTCTTTCCTAAGGTTACTTGTTTTCGTTTGTTTACTTTATTTGTATTTCCATTTGAACGAAATCTTAAGGACGTTTCATTGCAACTATATGCATGGGTTTCGACCATGCAAGGATGCACATATGGGGATCTCACCCCTTAATAGGTAATCAGGTTCCACTTTTCCCCTATCAGATAGGCTTAGAAAAATGGTGATAGAAGAATTCAACTATGGAATCAACTCTGTGATTGGTTTGCTATGTATTATCTTATAACTTTGTTACTCCTTCTCACAGTCGAATTCCGAGAAATCAACTTTGAATTTTTTTGTATAATTACTCAAGGATTAAATCTATTTCTTACTATGATTTTTATCAAGCATTATTCGAAGGAAGAATATGATTGATTGCCTTTTTATATAGTGAACTGTTTTCCCGACACTTCTAAAATGAAGAGAATTTAAGAATGGTATTTTATTTCTATCCCTTGTAACCTTATTCAATTTGTTATTGACATCGTAGATCTTCGACATACCTATAAGAGTGTTGATAATAAAGAAAACACTTATGCTTCTTTTGTGATATTTTATCCTGGATCTATAGTAGACTGGAGCGATCTTTCTTTGTGTTCAATCTGAGGGTAATCCAATTTTCTAGAACTAAATACCCTATTTACGAATTGTGAGAAAGTCTGAATTAATCGTTTTTCTCCATTTTCTTGTCAAAACGGTGTAGCCGAAAACTATGCCTTATGTATTAAGAAGAACCTGAGTTTTATTAGTGTAATGTTGGCTATGGTATTGTGTTTTGATTCTGGCATATTCCTTTATAAGTGTATGCTACTAATTCTATGCCATTCGTTATAATAATTATTGAATGAACATTTGCATATGTATCCCTAACTGTAGTCGTAAGAGTATTTGATACTTCATAAACCCCTAAATAGTTTTCTGACTTTAAATCTATACTGTTACAAGGAAAATAAAACCTCTAAAATTTTCTTAGTATCTACAAAAGTTTACACAGTTTGAAAGTCCACTACAGGAATAATTTTATTTATTTTTTAAATCGTATGACTCATGATGATATCTTGACTGGTAGAGGTGTTACAAGGACTTGAAGTTTCAGAAAATATGAGATGAATTTAGTTGTTTTCAGTAGAAATAGATTTTTCTTAGGCTTGACTAAGACCCAGTAATTGTAACTTCGTTCACTGTCCAGAATTAATTCCATTACTGCTACAGACAATCGATGTTATTTATAAACCTGTACACTTGTACGTGGGACCTATAATGACAATGGTTCACCCTTATAGTAGTATTATAAGTATATACCTTAATAGCATAGATGAATATCCAATATATATAACATGCAGAACCATACCAATATGGTCGTACATACAACATATAATAAACTGTAATCATGTATATATCTATATCTATCTATCTATCTATCTATTTATCTATCTATATATCTATATATCTATATATATATATATATATGATTGATATGTAACATATATACAAATTTTCTCAATTTCTAATTATTCATGGATAAGTCTTCCTATTAATATAGTTACAGACATAAGCATATTCATGTAGATAGATCTATTCTTCCAGTTCAGGTGTGCACAAGTAGATCTACTTAGATTTTAACTTTTGACTGTAAACTTCATACCGATGGATATATATCACCCATGGAAATTATTCAACTTAATCCAACAGATGCATAATCTCAGATATCTAAAATAATTCAAAACAAAGAAGGAGGACATTAACATATCTGAACCAAATTCCCAGGAAGGCAAAGGGAACAACCATGTTCCTCCCAACTGTAGAATAGGGCAGCCTTTGTCACTTGCCTGATTCAGCCCCTAACCTGACCATGAATCCATGAGGGAAAACTTGGAAAATCCTCCTCAGTAATGTCCTTCAATTTCAGTAAGTCCTAACCTGCCTCACACTCATTTAGTAGTGTTCATAATAAAAAGGAAAAAAAATCAATAGTCTCCTTTCCCAGCATACTTGGCAACATCCTGCCTCCTAACATATGCCATTTATCAATTTGCCGAGGTCTTTTCCCTCCCTTCAGAATTTTTGCAGCTTTCTAAATCCCTGATTTTCAGGGGTTTCCAATGGCCAAATCACTGATTTTCCACTTGTAAAAATCATCATAGAGATAGTTCCAATATGTTCCCCACTCATGGAGTCATGGTCAGCTAAATTTAACATGGTTGTTCCATTTGTCCTCCTGCAATCAATATAAATTATTTTGTTTTCATACATGTGTCATAACCAAATAGTTAGTTGGGTCAAGTCAGGTCTCTACCCAATAGTCATAATAATTAATTCCAATTATAAAATTCGAAATTTGGAATTGCCATAAATGGAAAAAAAATTCCAAATTCGAATTTACTAAAAATGGAATAAATTTCCAGCAAATTTTAAATTTGAAAATATTTTATTTTTGGGGATGTCACAGTAGCTCAAGACGATCTAGAAATCAGAATGGAAGGGAATCCATAGCAAAGACCTCATGGAGATCCAAGACAGAACAATGATGGAAGCTCACCCACGGAAGTGTTCAAAACAATGAGGAATCTTATTGTTGAACTACAGGTCTTCAAAGCCGGCAATGAAAAATTGAAGAAAGGTCAGTAGGATCGAAAAAAAATAAACGAAGTCTTGCTGTGCAATATAATGACCAAGAAAATCCCAAAGGATGATAATAACGACGAAGAAGTCAACAAGAGAGCTTCCAAGAAATCGGGATCAGAAATAGAAAAAGGAGACAGTTCGTCCGAAGGAATGCCTTCAGCTGAAGATAGAGCTAAAATGGACAGAAAAAGAAAACAAGTAGACCACCTTGAAGGAGAATTTAAAAAGATTAAACCAGCTACCTTTGATGGAGAATCCAGGATAGGAGAAGAAGCAGAGGCATGGTTGTTGGGCATAAAAAAATACTTCCAGATCTACAACTATTCTAGCAACATGAAGGTCAAAATGACCATCTAAAATCTAAAAGGGAAGGCCTGTATTTGGTGGCAAGACCTGAAATTGGCCAAGGGCCTAAAGGAGAAACAGTTGGAATGGTCTGACTTTAAAAAGTATTTCAAGAAACAATAGCTTTCTGAAATATATTATGAAAGGAAGACGAAAGAATTTTACGAGTTACAACTTGGGCAGATGACAATGGAGTACCTTATAAATAAATTTCTAGAACTACTAAGGTTCGTACTGTACATTTAGGAGGATAAGGTAAAAATACAACGATTCTTAAGTTGTTTACCACAGTCCTACAAGGATAGAATTGAGTTTGACAACTCCAAATCCTTGAGTGAAGTATTCAAGAAAGAACGAATGTTCTATGACCAGTATAAATAGTGGGTAGAGTTTCCTAAAGCCTGGAAGGATAAGAAACAAGATCCAATGAACCAGCAAAAGAAGGGATACCATCCAACTCCTTATCAAAATGCAGCAAAAAGTTTTCTAAGAAAGGATTTTCACTCCAGTCATCCGAATACGCAAGGCAGCGGTAAACCGGTAAACCTGGGAATGAAGAAGTTTGGGGATAGCTCCCACGAGCCATTAAAATGTTGGGAATGTGGAGAACCTCATCTAAGGAGGAACTGTCGACATTTAATTTCAACAAATAGAATTGTTGTTCATAATTTGCAGGAAGCCTCAACAGTGGGAGATGTGGGAAGAAGCCTACATCGGATAAATGCATCCATAGATGGTTGACAAGATGACGACCAGTCCTCGGTGATAGAAATTGAAGGTAAAATCATGGCTTGTACAATTAACAACAAGTACTAAAAGGAAAGTACTTGACATTATTTCGAATTTTGAGTTCATCTTAGATGGTCAAAGTATAAGAACAAATCTGAATATCCTACCACTAGGATCTTATGATATGATTATAGGGATGGATTGGTTGGAACAACTCAAAGAGGTACTAGATTGTTATACAAAGATACTTAGCTATAAAGACGATTTTGGCACTGCTAGATTATCCCAAGGTATACCAAAACCTGTATCAGTCAGACAAGTTTCAGGGATGCAACTCAAGAAAAGTATGAGAAAGGGATGTCAAGCTTATGCCATCCAAGTAACAAACGTGTTAGGAAAAGAGGATAAGCCAAAATTAGAAGACTTTGTTGTCCTACATGATTTTTGAGACATGTTTGTGGATGAGATACCAGAATTACCTCCTAGAAGGGAAATAGACTTATCCATATACCTACTACCCAGTTCAACCCCTATCTCAAAAGAACCTTACTGAATGAGTCTACCAGAACTGACAGAATTAAAAATACAATTACTGGAATTGTTGGACAAAGATTATATAATACCGAGTGTCTCACCATGGGGGGAACTAGTCCTTTTTGTGAAAAATAAAGACGGTACTCTAAGACTATGTATCGATTATAGACAACTAAACAAAATGACTATAAAGAACAAATACCCCTTACCAAGGATAAATGATCTGTTCGATCAAGTAGGTGGGGCCAAGATATTTTCAAAGTTGGATCTACGATCTGGTTATCGTCAAGTTAGGATAAAAGACGAGGACATAAGAAAAACAACTTTTCGAGCAAGATATGGAAACTACGAATTCGTAGTCATACCTTTCGGACTCACTAATGCACCAACCACGTTTATGTGCTTGATGAACAGTATTTTAAGTTAGTACTTGGACAAGTTCGTGGTACTATTTATCGATGACATTCTGATCTATTCAAAAATTAAAGAAGGTCATGATGAACACTTAAGGATAGTTCTGAAAACGTTGAAGAAACACAAATTGTACACCAAATTTGACAAGTGTGACTTTTATCAAAAAGAAATACAATATCTAGGACATGTAATTTCAGCAGAAGGCATTTCCATAGACCCGGAGAAGATAAAATCCATTATGGAATGGCTGGTACCTAAGGATGTAGTGGATATCCGTTCATTCATGGGAATCACTAGATATTACCGCATATTTATAGAAGGGTTTTCCAAGATAGCCTACCCTATCACATCATTACAAAAGAAAGGGACCAAGTTTAATTAGTCAGAGAAGTGTCAAGATAGTTTTAATAAGATGAAGGGATTATTGACAACTGCGCCCATATTAAAGGTAGCAGACCCACATAAAGACTTCACCGTATGTGTTGATGCAAGTAAAGAAGGGTTAGGTGGTGTCCTAACTCAGTAAGGACACATTATTTTTTATGACTCCCAGAAATTAAAATAACACGAGCGAAATTATGTCACTCATGACTTAGAATTGGAAATGGTAATACATGCCTTAAAAATGTGGTGACAATATATAATGGGCAGGAAATTTCTACTATTGACGGATAATAGCGGGGTGAAATATCTGTTTAGTCAACTAGATCTTAATGAAAGATAGGCAATATGGCTAACCTTCTTGAGCGAATTTGATTTTGAGGTTAGACATATCAAGGGTAAGGAAAATAAAGTAGTAGACGCTTTAAGCATAAGAGTCCATGTGTTATTTGAAATAAATATCAGCGGAGCAATAAGTGATTTGGAACAAAGAATAAGAATGACAAGTATTAACGATGGAGATTACACTAAGATATGACTGAATTACAAAACAATACCACAAACTTAGAAAAACCAGACCTAAGTATCGATAAGAAGGGACTATTATGATTTAAAAACAGGCTTTACATACTAGATTCAACAGAGTTAAAATTAACAGTTTTGGACGAAGTGCATAAGAAACCATATTCTGGCCATCCAGGTTACCAAAAAACAACAATAGCACTTAGAAAACTATTTTACTGACCTAATATGAAGGGAGAAACAACAGGGTAGTTGGCTAGGTGCCAAGATTGTTAGCAGGTTAAGGCCGAACACTAGCATCCAACCGGTCTATTACAGCCATTACCAGTGCCAGAATGGAAATGGGAGACCATATCACTGGAATTTATAACAAGTTTGCCTAAGACTTAGAAATAGAATGATTCTATCATGGGTGTAATCGATAAACTCAGTAAGTATGCACACTTAATTCCTATAAAGTCTACTTTTAAAGCTATAAACATTGCTGAAATATTCATGAAAGAAAGTTTTAGATTGCATGGCATTCCTAAAATGGTGATTTCAGATAGAGACGTAAAATTTACATCTGCTTTTTGGATGGAATTGTTTGAAAGGATAAATACTAACTTGAATTTCAATATGAGTTATCATCCACAAATGGATGGACAGACCGAAAGGAAAAACCAAATCATAGAGGATATGCTAGACATGTACGTAAGAACAAAACCGAGCAAGTGGGAAGACTACATGCACTTGGTAGAATTTGCATATAACAATGGGTACCAAACTTCGGCTAAGATGATCCCTTTCAAAGTACTATACGAAAGAAAGTATACGACTCCAATTAGCTGGGATAACTCGGCTGATACACTCATGTTTGGACCAGAGATGCTCCAAGAAATGGAGAACATGGTAAGAAAGGTACAAAAAAACTTGAAAGGGGAAAAGGACAGACAAAAGAGCTATGCAGATAAGAAAAGAAGACACTTGGAATTTCAAGTGGGAGACCATGTTTATTTGAAGGTCAAAGCCTGGAAAAGATCGTTGAAGTTAGGGAACTGTGCCAAACCAGCACTCAAGTTTTGTTGGCCCTTCGAGCTAATAGCTCGAATTGGACCTGTAGCATATCAACTTGTAGTTCTAGCTAATCTAACAATTCATAATGTATTTCATGTTTCTTTGTTAAAAAGGTATATTCATGACCCTACTCATATGATTGATTGGAACTTGGTGCAGGTGGAACTTGAAGGTGAGTTCCAGGAGGAACCCCTATGCATTCTGGACTAGAGAGAAATAACACTTTGGAAGAGATTCGTCACTCAGGTAAAGGTGCAATGGAAGCACTTTAGTCCTGAAAAGGCCACTTGGGAGGTGAAGGGAGATTTGTGGAAATATCATCCAATCCTGTTCCAGGAAAGGAATGAACACTGAGG
>JZKD02S0588373.1:165124-180089 GCA_000966675.3 Picea glauca | reverse complement strand
GCATAATCAATTAGAAGTAAAAGAAAACCTTGTCACGATCATGGAATAGGCGCAAATTGAATTATTTATTTTCATGCTTTATGGAATCAATCACATATGAGATACACATATAGAAAACAATAGGCAAGTTCCTTTATTCAATTCAAATCCTATTTTTTCTAAGGAAGTCGACATGGCATTCAATAGATCTAAAAACAATGAAATAAATAGCAAGGAACTCATGTAATCCTTTTGCAAAATATAATACATAACTCATCCAGTTTGAGACAATTAAATAACCCTTACTATGTAGTAACCAGAACAGAAAAGTACAGTGATAATAGAAGGATTGGAAAGGACTATGCCTTCCTCTAGAACCAAAAGGATGAGATGAAGAAGGTTACGGTCATGGAACCCAAATACCTTGGTTTCCATGGGTAGGCGTAGAGACCCCGTACCGTACTCCTGTGAAAACCCTGCAAAGGGACACCATTGAAACATTAGGACATTACAACAAAAAGATGAATAAAAATAACTACATTTAAATAGATCCTGTACTTATCTATGACTTGTCGAGAGTGTGCTCTTTTCCAGTAGTGGCCGTTCCCAAAAGTGAACGGGGAGGAGGGAGCTTGAGTAAGACTGATGGGTACCCTCGCATCAAACAGGGTCCCATCTTTAGAAAATGATCCAATCCAGAAAATATTATGCAAGAAAAGAAAAACAACCTTTCCAATACCAAACCTCGAAACATTATATAGTATATGAATATGTTCTAGTTACTAAAGTGAAAATGAAGTCAAATATTTTTTTATTCCAAATCCTCATAAGTTAATATCAATTCCCTCCCACATATATTTAACCTCTGGAATTGGAAAAGGTGTCACAAAATAAAATGTAATACCATACGCTATTACAGAAACAACAAAAGTGGATGGCACAAGTGAGCCCTAAGGGAAATACTCATGGAAACACCGAGAAAGCATCAAAATGAGGTACCATACCCTTCAACATAGGACTCGTCGTCAATAGAAACTAACTATCCGGAATGGAGGAAAACTCTAGAACCCTTTCCCTAAGATTTAACAGTAAGGGAGTAGTTAACCATAGTCAGGAACAATCACTAAGGCACACGAATCAATCCATGACAATTTTAGAAGAAATAGAACATGCTTTGAAAACCACAACTAGAGATATAGGAATAAAGTAGAAACTTACTAGTTGGTGAGACAGAGGTGCCACTCCCATCAGAGAAAACCATCACCATTGTTTCCCTTCACCAAGGAAGTGATATCGCAGAGATAAGTTTGAAGGACCTCTCATGGCAAAAAGAAAAGTTCGGTGATCTAGAAAACCCTTACCTCGAATATTAAAGGCTACAAGTACAAAAGGTCAGGTGATGTGACACACTTGGTGTGCCCTTAATGGTTAACCTGTCAGGTAATGGACTCGATATTGTCATATGCCTTGCCTCTGTTTAATTCCCTTGCTAGAATTTAATTCTCATTAGACCTACCTCTCCCTTGACAGTAAATGGGCTACAGTCTAAGGGAGCGCCTTTGTGACTCATAGGAACCTCTAACCCTAAAGTACCATGAGCGTAGTTAACAAAGTGATAATTTGACATTGCAGTTGGACAGGTGATGCCAAGTGGGATGGCTACATGGGCAGAGGATGAGTGTAGATTCGCACTTTGAGTTACCCGGGAGGCCTTAACCACCCACTAACCATATTGCAATGCTTCTTTCATAAAAGTGGTCCATTTACATGATATTAAAACATTATGAGGAGAAATATAATCCAACCCCACACTTACCTAAGTCATCTTGGATCATGTTTTGCTTGGATATGTGCATAGCCTAACGTAGGAGGTTTAGACTAGAGGCCCCAAAATTGTTGTAGGTTAGATCTATGGTAATGGTTATAGAGTACATAGATAGTACATTTATTATAATCATGGGACTTTAAGTAAACCTTGAAAAATGGAGTAGGCGTTTTATTATATCATCGTTTTGAGACCTTAAAGTTGGGTATTAATGAAAGTCAACGATAGTGAGGACTCTAAAACCTCTTCAGAATCAAGAAATATAAATAAGAGCCTACTATTCTTGAACATCAAAGCTATTCAAAAATGAATGTATAAGTAAAAGGGAATAATAATTTTTTTTTATTGGCAGATTTGGGGTTTATTACAGAAGCTCTCCTACAAAAGTACTGGAAACAATGAGGAATCTTATTGTTGAGCTACAGATTTTCAAAGAAGACAATGAGAAATTGAAGAAAGCATAGCAGGAACAACAAGAGATAAATGAGGTCCTCATGTGCAGTATAGTGACCAAGAAAATCCCAAAGAATGATAACCATGATGAAGAAGTCAGCAAAAGGACCTCCAAGAAATCTAGGCCGGAAACGAAAAAAGGAGATAGTTCATCTGAAGGAACACCTTTACCTGAAGACAAAATTAAAATAGATAAAAAAAAGAAAACAAGTAGACCATCTTGAAGGAGAATTTAAAAATATTAAACCAAGTACCTTTTATGGTGAATCCAGGACAGGAGAAAAAGCTGAGTCATGGTTGTTGGAAATCAAAAAATACTTTGAGATCTACAACTATTCCAGTAATATGAAGGTCAGAATGGCCATCTACAATCTGAAAGGGAAGGCCAACATTTGGTGGAAAGACCTGAAATTGGCCAACGGCCTAAAGGAGAAACAGTTGGAATGGTTTGAATTTAATAAGTATTTCAAGAGACAATACCTTTCTAAAAGCTATTATGAAAGAAAAATGAAATAATTTTACAAGTTATGACTTGGACAGATGACAATGGAGGACCTTATAAATAAATTTATGGAACTACTAAGTTTTGTACCGTACATTCGAGAGGATAAGGTAAAAATCCAACAATTCTTAAGTTGTTTACCACAGTCCTACAGGGACAGAATTGAGTTCGACAACCCCAAATCCTTGAGTGAAGTATTCAGGAAAGCACGAATGTTCTAAGACCTATATAAACAATGGGTAGAGTTTCCGAAAGCCTGGAAGGATAAAAACCAAGATCGAATGAACTAGTGGAAGAAGGGATACCAACCAGCTCCTTATTGGAATGCAACAGAAAGGTTTTCGAGAAATGATTTTCACTCCAATCATTCGAATACGTAAAGCAACGGTAAACAGGTAAACCTGAGAATGAAGAAGTTTGGGGACAGCTCCGACGAGCCATTAAAGTGTTGGGAATGTGGAGAACCTCATCTAAGGAGGAATTGTCCACGTTTAATTTCAACAAAAAGAACTGTTGTTCATAATTTGTAGGAAGCCTCGATGGTGGGTGACGTGGGCATAAGCCTGCATCGGATACATGTAGCCATAGATGGCCGACATGATGACCACCAGTCCTCTGTGGTAGAGATCGAATGTAAAATCAATAACTCTTGAATTTTTATTTTAATTGAACCTAGAGCTACGTTAAGTTATATTACTCTTGATGTAGTAGAGTAAAACAAACTTAAGAAACTGAAGCACGAAAAATCATGGCTGGTACAACTAGCAACAGGGACTAAAAGGAAAGTAGTTTAATTTATTTTTGATTTTGAATTCAGCTTAGATGGTCAAGATATAAGGAGAAATATAAACATCCTACCACTAGGGTCTTATGATATGAGTATCGGAATGGATTGGTTGGAAAAGAACAAAGCAGTACTAGATTGTTATACAAAGACACTTAACTATAAAGACAATTTTGGCACTACTAGAACATCCCAAGGTATACCAAACCGGTATCAATCAGACAAGTTTTAATGATGCAACTCAAGAAATGTATGAGAAAGGGATGTCAAGTTTATACAATCCAAGTAACAAATCTATTAGAAAGAGAAGATAAGCCAAAGTTAGAATACTTTGTTGTCCTACGTGAATTTAGAGACATGTTTGTGGATGAGATACTAGAATTACCTCCTAGAAGGGAAATAGACTTCTCCATAGACCTACTACCTGGTTCAGCCCCTATCTCAAAAGAACCTTACCCAATGAGTCTACCAGAACTGACAGAATTAAAAATACAATTACAGGAATTGTTGGACAAAGAGTATATCAGACCGAGTGTTTCACCATGGGGGGCACTATTCCTCTTTGTGAAAAACAAAGATGGTACTCTAAGACTATGTATCAATTATAGACAACTGAACAAAATGACTATTAAGAACAAATACCCATTACCAAGGATAATGATCTGTACGATCAAGTAGGTGGGGCCAAGATCTTTTCAAAGTTGGATTTACGATCTGGTTATCATCAAGTTAGGATAAAAGACGAGGACATAAACAAAATAGCTTTTCGAACAAGATATGGACACTACGAATTCATAGTCATACCTTTCGGACTCACTAACGCACCAGCCATGTTTATGTGCCTAATGAACAGTATTTTCAATCAGTACTTAGACAAGTTTGTAGTAGTATTTATCGATGATATTCTAGTCTATTCTAAAATGAAGGAAGAACATGTTGACCACTTAAGAATAGTTCTGCAAACATTGAGGAAACACAAACTGTATGCCAAATTTGACCAGTGTGACTTTTATCAAAAGAAAATACAATATCTAGGACATGTAATTTCAGCAGAAGGTATTAGCATAGACCCGGAGAAGATAAAATCCATTATGGAGTGGCTAGTACCTAAGGATGTAGTGTATATCTGGTCATTCATGGGAATCATCGGATATTATCGCAGATTTATAAAAGGGTTTTCCAAGATAGCCTGCCCTATCATGTCATTACAAAAGAAAGGGAACAAGTTTAACTGGTCAAAGAAATGTCAAGACAGTTTTAACAAGTTGAAAGAATTATTGACAATTGCACCCATATTGAAGGTGGTACACCTAGATAAGGACTTCACCGTATGTGTTGATGCAAGTAAAGAAGGAATAGATGGTGTCCTAACTCAGGA
Source organism: Picea glauca (assembly GCA_000966675.3). Lineage (NCBI taxonomy): Eukaryota > Viridiplantae > Streptophyta > Pinopsida > Pinales > Pinaceae > Picea > Picea glauca. Next base: position 175,168 of record JZKD02S0588373.1, on the reverse strand, counting down.
AGGACATGTTATTTGTTATGAGTCCTGAAAATTAAAAGAACATGAGAGAAATTATGTCACTCATGAAATAGAATTGGCAGTAGTAATACACACCTTAAAAATGTGGCGACACTACATAATGGGCATAAAATTTCTACTATTAACAGATAATAACAGTGTGAAATATCTGTTTAGCCAACTAGATGTTATGCAAGACAGGCAAGATGGCTAGCCTTCTTGAGCGAATTCGACTTCGAGGTCAAACATATCAAGGGTAAGGAAAAGAAGGTAGCAGACACTTTAAGCAAAAGAGTCCATGGGTTATTTGAGATAAATATCAGCAGGGCAGAAAGTGATCTGGAACAAAGTATAAGGATGATAGGTATAAACGATGGAAATTGCACTAAGATAATGGAAGAATTACAAAACAACACCGCAAACTCAGATAAATCATATATAAGTATTGACAAGAAGGGACTAGTATGATTTAAAAACAGACTTTACATAACAAATTCAACAGAGTTAAACTTAATAGTCTTGGACGAAGTGCATAAGAAACCGTATTTTGGCCATCCAGGGTACCAGAAAATGATAACCGCACTTAGAAAACTATTTTACTGGCCCAGTATGAAGGGAGAAACAACAAAATACTTGACTAGGTGCCAATATTGTCAACAGGTTAAGGCTGAGCACTAGCATCCAGCAAACCTATTACAACCTTTACCAGTACTAGAATGGAAATGGGATACCATATCATTGGACTTTATAACAGGTTTTCCTAAAACACAGAAACATAATGATTCTATCATGGTTGTAATCGATAAACTCAGTAAGTTTGTACACTTTATTCCTGTAAAGTCTACTTTTAAAGCTATAAACATTGCTGAAATATTTATGAAAGAAATCTTTAGACTGCATGGAATTCCTAAAATGGTGATTTCAGATAGAGACATAAAATTCACATCCACTTTTTGGAAGGAAATGTTTACATGGCTAAATAATAATTTGAATTTTAGTACGAGTTATCACCCACAAATGGATGGACATACCGAAAGGAAAAACTAAATCGTAGAGGATATGCTCCGCATGTACGTAAGAACAAAACCAAACAAGTGGGAAGACTATCTACACTTGGTAGAATTTGCATATAACAATCGGTACCAAAATTCGGCTAAGTTAATCCCTTTCAAGGTACTATATGAAAGGAAGTGTATGACTCCAATTAGCTGGGACAACCTTGCTGATAGACTCATGGTTGGACTATAGATGCTCCAGGAAATGGAGAACATGATAAGAAAGGTACAATAGAACTTAAAAGAAGCACAGGACAGACATAAGAGCTATGCAGACTAGAAAAGAAGACACTTGGAATTTCAAGTGGGAGACCATGCTTACTTGAAGGTCAAAGCCCAAAAAAGTTCATTGAATTTAGGGAACTATGCTAATTTGGCACCTAGGTTTTGTGGGCCCTTCGAGATACTAGCTCGAATTGGATCCATAGCATACCAACTTGCACTTCCAGCTAATTTAAGAATTCATAATGTGTTTCATGTTTCTTTGTTGAAAAAGTATGTTCATGACCATACTCATATGATTGATTGGAACTTTGTGCAGGTGGAACCTGAAGGCGAGTCTCAGGTGGAACCCGTGTGTATTCTAGACTGGAGAGAAATAGCACTTCGAACAAAGCCATCGCTCAGGTAAAGATGCAATTGAAGCACTTTAGTCATGAGGAGGCCACCTGGGAGTTGGAGGGAGATTTGCGGAAATATAATCCAATCCTATTCCAAGAAAGGAACAAACACTGAGGACGGTGTTTTAATAAAGGGGGAAAGGATGTGAAATCCCCAAAAATAAATTATTTTTGAATTCGAAAATTGTTAGGAAAATTATTCCATTTTTGGCAAATTCAAATTTGGGAAAATTTTGCCATTTTTGGCAATTTTGAATTTCAAATTTGGTAAATTGTAATTACTTATTATGATTGTTGGGTAGAGATCTGATTTGACCCAACTAACTATTTGACTATTACACTTGTATGAAAACATAATATTTTATATTTATTGTAGGAGGACAAATGGAACAACCATGTTAAAATCAACTGACCATGACTCCATGAGTGGGGAACATGTTGGAACTACCTCAGGGATGATTTTTACAAGTGACAAATCAAGGATTTGGCCATTGGCAGCCCCTAAAAATCAGGGATTTAGAAAGTTGCAAAAATTCCCAAGGAGGGAAAAGACCTAGGAAAAAATATGGTTTTAAATAGCATATGTGAGGAGGCAGGACACTGCCAAGTATGCGGGGAAAGGAATTACCTATTGCTGTTATGAACACTGTTCTAAAGTGTGAGGCAAGGAGGAGTATGATGGGGAAAATTTTGTTTTTCTTGCTATTATTAGCAATACGTTCCGAGTGTGAGGCAAGGAGAAGATTTCTGAGGAGCAGTTCTGAGTTGGCCCTCATGGATTCATGGTTAGGACAGGGGGTGAATAGGACAACTGATTTGGTTTCCCTATTCTAAGTTTGGGAGGAACGTGGTTGTTACATTTGTTTTCCCAGCATTTATCCAGATATGTTTCTCTACTTTCCTCTCATCGTATTGTGCCATTGGAGTAATTGTATATGTTTGATATTCTAGATGATTACCTTACTGTTATATGTGTTAGATGGAATTAAAGAGTTGTTGAAGATTACTTGTGGAAATGATTCTGCTGATTAAAGAATACATCACAATAAGCTTTCTATTATAGGAACAATGTTATTTTTAGTATAATGAATGGACTGGTAAAATGCTTGAGTAATCTATCTATGGTAGGAATAGAATGTAAACAGTAAATTTCGTGGCAAAGCCAATGGGTATTATATTAATCGTGGCAAGGATAGGGATATCTTGTATAATGTAATAACGTGACAAGAAGAAACAAATAAAAATTCTTGAAGTTTTTCGATCTATCACAAGTTCATATGTGGACAATGTACTTCAAGTTTTGTATTAATTTCAACCCGTGCAAAACAAAACCCCAAATCGGGACAAAAACACCACTAGTATAGCAATTCCCAAAATATTTATGTGAATACTTATTGTTGCTAATACAGAGTTTTCTGAGTTATTTAAACTTCCATGTACAGGGATTTAATTTTTTTGAGTGTTGCATAACTTGAAATCTTAGTCCTTCCATTAAAAAATTGACTATATAATTGGAGCAAATGATTACAATCGTATCTTATTCTAGTAACACAGAAATACAGTCGGGTAATGAAATTTCATTATGTATGTTCCATAGTCCTGAATTTCAGTCTGGAAAATTAAATGAGTATACAAACTCTACATAAACAAAACAGTGTATTCCATAATATATTAACAACAGAGTCTCGATCCAGTGTGGGGGTTTCCCCCTCTTTTTCCCTATGAATTTTAAAATGAAAATAAACAGTTGATAGGAATTGTGGTGTAGGAATTAATACAATTATCCTAGAGGACACCTGTATCTTTAGAGTAAAAACCTCGATGGTTAAATTTATCTCTTTGAAGGCCATAAGGTGGAACTGAAGTAACTTTTGAATAAGGTCTCATAAATGTCCAATCCACCGATAAACACCTCACTACAAGAGAGGATTCAAAATAGATCAGATTTATGGAAATAGATCAGCAACAACGAATATCATTGGAAATAGAAAACAATAAAAGAGTAATGACCAGACTATTTTTATTATGCAACCAATTAAATTAAGTATGAACTGTCACTTAGCTTGAATTTACTGGGGCTCCTTGTCTCATTTCCGACACCAATCAAATCATCCTTCAGTGACGGGGAGGAGTGGGTTGTGATTTGGCTTATGGGTACCCTCGCCACATAAACAGGGGTCCCATCATCAGTCGTTGTGACCAAACATTTATTAAACCAATAAGCAGTATGTAACAAATCTTCTTAACATTTTGTAAATAAGTGCCACCTATTTATNAGCCATCGCTCAGGTAAAGATGCAATTGAAGCACTTTAGTCATGAGGAGGCCACCTGGGAGTTGGAGGGAGATTTGCGGAAATATCATCCAATCCTATTCCAAGAAAAGAACAAACACTGAGGACAGTGTTTTAACAAAGGGGGAAAGGATGTGAAATCCCCAAAAATAAATTATTTTTGAATTCGAAAATTGTTAGGAAAATTATTCCATTTTTGGAAAATTCAAATTTGGGAAAATTTTGCCATTTTTGGCAATTTCCAATTTTGAATTTGGTAAATTGTAATTACTTATTATGATTGTTGGGTAGAGATCTGATTTGACACAACTAAATATTTGACTATGACACTTGTATGAAAACATAATATTTTATATTTATTGTAGGAGGACAAATGGAACAACCATGCTAAAATTAGCTGACCATGACTCCATGAGTGGGGAACATGTTGGAACTACCTCAGGATGATTTCTACAAGTGACAAATCAAGGATTTGGCCATTGGCAGCCCCTAAAAATCAGGGATTTAGAAAGTTGTGAAAATTCCCAAGGAGGGAAAAAGACCGAGGAAAAAATATGGTTTTAAATAGCATATGTGAGGAGGCAGGACACTGCCAAGTATGCGGGGAAAGGAATTACCTATTGCTGTTATGAACACTGTTCTAAAGTGTGAGACAAGGAGGAGTATGATGGGGAAAATTTTGGTTTTCTTGCTGTTATTAGCAATACGTTCCGAGTGTGAGGCAAGGAGAAGATTTCTGAGGAGCAGTTCTGAGTTGGCCCTCATGGATTCATGGTTAGGATAGGGGGTGAATAGGACAACTGATTTGGTTTCCCTATTTTAACTTTGGGAGGAACGTGGTTGTTACATTTGTTGTCCCAGCATTTATCCAGATATGTTTCTCTACTTTCCTCTCATCGTATTGTGCCATTGGAGTAATTGTATATGTTTGATATTCTAGATGATTACCTTACTATTATATGTGTTAGATGGAATTAAAGAGTTGTTGAAGATTACTTGTGGAAATGATTCTGCTGATTAAAGAATACATCACAATAAGCTTTCTATTATAGGAACAATGTTATTTTTAGTATAATGAATGGACTGGTAAAATGCTTGAGTAATCTATCTATGGTAGGAATAGAATGTAAACAGTAAATTTCGTGGCAAAGCCAATGGGTATTATATTAATCGTGGCAAGGATAGGGATATCTTGTATAATGTAATAACGTGACAAGAAGAAACAAATAAAAATTCTTGAAGTTTTTCGATCTATCACAAGTTCATATGTGGACAATGTACTTCAAGTTTTGTATTAATTTCAACCCGTGCAAAACAAAACCCCAAATCGGGACAAAAACACCACTAGTATAGCAATTCCCAAAATATTTATGTGAATACTTATTGTTGCTAATACAGAGTTTTCTGAGTTATTTAAACTTCCATGTACAGGGATTTAATTTTTTTGAGTGTTGCATAACTTGAAATCTTAGTCCTTCCATTAAAAAATTGACTATATAATTGGAGCAAATGATTACAATCGTATCTTATTCTAGTAACACAGAAATACAGTCGGGTAATGAAATTTCATTATGTATGTTCCATAGTCCTGAATTTCAGTCTGGAAAATTAAATGAGTATACAAACTCTACATAAACAAAACAGTGTATTCCATAATATATTAACAACAGAGTCTCGATCCAGTGTGGGGGTTTCCCCCTCTTTTTCCCTATGAATTTTAAAATGAAAATAAACAGTTGATAGGAATTGTGGTGTAGGAATTAATACAATTATCCTAGAGGACACCTGTATCTTTAGAGTAAAAACCTCGATGGTTAAATTTATCTCTTTGAAGGCCATAAGGTGGAACTGAAGTAACTTTTGAATAAGGTCTCATAAATGTCCAATCCACCGATAAACACCTCACTACAAGAGAGGATTCAAAATAGATCAGATTTATGGAAATAGATCAGCAACAACGAATATCATTGGAAATAGAAAACAATAAAAGAGTAATGACCAGACTATTTTTATTATGCAACCAATTAAATTAAGTATGAACTGTCACTTAGCTTGAATTTACTGGGGCTCCTTGTCTCATTTCCGACACCAATCAAATCATCCTTCAGTGACGGGGAGGAGTGGGTTGTGATTTGGCTTATGGGTACCCTCGCCACATAAACAGGGGTCCCATCATCAGTCGTTGTGACCAAACATTTATTAAACCAATAAGCAGTATGTAACAAATCTTCTTAACATTTTGTAAATAAGTGCCACCTATTTATTCACATAATCCAAGGTGATAAATCATACATAGTAAAAATCATTTATCATGGAATTTCCCATGTTGGAGTCCGATAGAGTTGTAAGTTACGGGCCCAGGGTAAAATAGGAAATGACAGAAAATCAAACAAGACAGACGCAGTGGAGATTTGAGTAGGTTTAGCATTATCCCTTTACAATAATGAGAGTAGGGATTTACCAACATAAGCAAAATTCCCAGACCAATGCTTGTGAACAAAATGCATAAGACAAGTGTATTAAATCAATTCTTTCAAGCAACTCATACGAAATGAATTAACACTATAATATTTAACCCACATAGAGATCTAGATGACTGCAATAACTTCCTGTATAAAATGATGTATGTAGCGATAACCTATCACAAGTCAACACAGCAACCAGAACCCTAGAAATTAAGTTTCGACCCTACAATGAACCATCATGGGAAGGTAAGGTGGTCACAAGTTCCAGATGTATAAATTCAAGCCCATGAAATTCAATACAAGGTTAGGAGCTCAGGACAATCATACACGAACCCAAAATATCAATTAGACTACTGTAAGTGAAGGGAATTACATATCCATGGGCGTTATAGTCAATTCTTTACCCGTGACAGATCTTGTGATATAGAGTCATATGGAATGAAGGTTCGATAAACTTGTAGAGCGAGACCACAATTAGACCTAATGTACAAGCACCAAATCAAAATAATGAGAGGTTCCTCATTACAAACTATTCAAGAATGACATTCAAACAATAAAACCGTATAGCAGCGAATGGTCATCCTCACTGGTTATATGGGACCACTAGAAACTATGATATGGGGCTCGGCTTATCATACAAAACTAGGTTAATGGTATTCCAAAATCTTGAGAGCAGAGAGAACGAATACATATAATTACAGAAACCATCCTAAACTCTTCCAAGACTGACCTATCCCAAAACAATTACCGTAACTCGGCCAGAAAGGTTACCACCACTTACTTGGTAAAGTAGTGTTGGTTGGGTGAGTGAACATCTAGTGTTTACATCATAATGGACACCACTTCCTTGTCGGGGTCACAAACTGAATGCAAATACAGAATTATCGCAGAACAATTTCTTCCCGAAGATACACACACAACACAGGATAAAAAAATGATCAATAGCCTCGGGAACCCATTCCTGATAGATTAATGGTAAGAGTTACATATGGTATGAGGACGATGTGATTAGGGTGATATGTCATGAATTCAGTGGGCATGGAATCTGAGTGATGGGCCAAAAGAGTATGCTACAAGAGATAATTCAAGGTTGTAGACAGAGCTATAACTCTACGTTCCTGTCAACATTTATGGAAAAAAGGACAAGCTAGTTAGGTTTATGGTCTAGCTTCCCTAGACATCTATGTTTCACCTCTTGGCTCCTTCCCTCTAGGTCGTTGATCCTTACACTAGATTCGGTACCATGGGATTGTTAAACCAACCAAGAAACAAGTAATGGGTGCCAACTATGAACCTTAACCACCTTATCTTAGTGTCAAGCGCATTAAGGTCATTTATTTAGCGAATAGGGACACTAGATGCTTTCAAACTGGACTGGGTCTACTTTACCAATTGGTCATTGTGGTGACACATTGTAGGAAACTAGTTCACGGGTATATCGTATGAGTCAACTCAGGGAAATGGAGGCTGCTAAAGAAGACACATGTTTACATAATCATTCTATAAAAAAATGAAACTCTAAGACGCATTTATTTATATAGTTTTGTTATACCAACATAAGGGAAACTCAAGGTGTGTGTGTGTGTGTGTGTATATATATATGATTGGGTTACAAGTAGCTTTAAATCCTAAGTAAGTTCTTGTCAATTTTTAGGTTACTAATTTACCCCTGTTTTTTTATTTTATTAAGTTGAGTTATCCATAGATGGATTCTTATAAGTAACTTACACCTGTGATGAGGCAATAGTGTGTGTAAGTTGTGTGGTATAGTTAATGAACATCTAAAGGGTTAGAATGACAAGAAAACAATTATAAGAACCCATATTAAAAAAAAATATTTTTGCAAATTTTGGGATCATTACAGGACCCCTCTGCCCACCGATGTCTACATACACTACATGCACTATGCCCCTCTAGATTTGAGCTTGTGACCTCTTAAGAGGAACCACATGTTCTTAACCATTAGGCCCACTGAGGTTGTATGTGCTTTTACAATAAAATATGAGTTTTGCTCTTTATAAAGGGTAACTTGTGATCTCTTAAGAAGAAACACATCTTCTTAACCATTAGGCCCAATATGTGATTTTACAATAAATTATGAATTTTCCCCTTTAGAAAGGGTCAAACCATATGCTATAACAAACAAAATAATATATAAAATGTGTTTTTACAATAAAATATGGATTTTCATCCTTAGAAAAGGTCAAAAAATAATAAAATAAATCTCCAAGAGGTGTGCCCCTTTAGAAGTTGTAATAAATGGTCAATTAGTCCATGATTGTATCTTTAGAAAAGGTCACTTGATAAAAAAGTAAATGTCCAAGAGGTGCAAAAATGGTGAAGTAGTCCATGTTCCCGTGTGTGCACATTTCTCAAGAAAATAATCGATCTGTTAAGGAATACTTTATCCCTCTCTATGTTATGATCATGCACATGTGTTTAAAAATAGAAGAGGGAACTCCATGTGTCTAATATTATGTGTTTAACCACCTAAAAAATTATTAATATGTAATTCTAAGTAACAATTTCCTAGTAAGCATAATAATTTAAATTAATTTTGACATTTGCCTAAATATTATATAAGGGAATATTATTAATAATTTTAAATGAGTCCAATGTGATAAGGGGATTATCCACGTGATAAGCTTCCAAGTACTTTACCTCCAAAGATCATTTTTTGTTTTGTTTTTTATACCTTTAGCTTTATTTTATCTATGTTTTTTTATAGTGGTCTTCTACAGGGATATTTTCATCTAGTTACCTCACTCAACTTATTTTTATTTATTTATTACCCCTTTAGACTTTTTTAGATTTCCACTTTATTGAACAAGTCCCTATTATTTATATTTCTTCACGCTAGAAAATACGGGTATTGACTTTTGAATGAGGGTCATTGCTCAAGTTTTATTTTTCCTTTGAATTGACTTTGTTCTTCACATATTAGCCTTTGTGGTTTTATTTGATTTTGGACTTTAATTCTGATCTTTCCTTTTAACCGTTGAGAGATCATACATGAGGGAATGCAATTTTTTTATGTACATGGAGATTGTTCTGATGTTAATCTAAACACCTAGTAGTATGAGTCATCTTAACAAGGACACACTTATAAAAATAAAGATGTTCCCCAAGGTAATACTAAAATTGGAATGTTATGACATTGTAATGAAAGACAAAAGTTAGCCACATCTTGAGGACATGCTAGGAGCTTATATTTGTTGAAACACAACACTATAAGGGGGTGAATCAGTATATGAAACTTTTCACACTTTTATAGATTAAGTAAATTAACTAAAGAAGATATATGTACTTCAATTAATTATTCATAAACATGTATAACACAAACTGTATGAAGTAGATAAAATATCATTCTTTTATATATTTAACTTGAATGAACACAAACAAAATTAATTATTTAATATATTCAACTTCAACTAAATCCAACTTGTAGTTCTGAGATCCAAGTGAGAAATAAGGAATCCAATCCTCATAACAAGACACAGATTGTTGATCTCATATCAAACTGGGATGTGAGGAATCCAATCCTTGTGACAAGACTCAACTTGTAAACATGCACCTAGAATAAACTTTTATTGATTCCATTATATATATATATA
>JZKD02S0588373.1:112347-125349 GCA_000966675.3 Picea glauca | reverse complement strand
AAGGAAGCACAATTATCTTCAGCCTTTAAACAAAAATCGTGGAGCCTAGCTTTTTTAATATGAAGGGGAATTGTTGTGTTCCGATGTGGTGGTTTTCCATTTCTTATTCCCACCTGTCGCCTCTGCAAACCTCATCAATCTCTTACACAGTCGCCTCTGCAAACTATTACAACTGATACCTTCACCTCTGCATTGTTTAAAATCGCTTCCTTGCTGGTTGTTACACCCTGTCTTGGTTGACCATGTTGTTTGATGGAAGGTATTGGAATTTGACCTCGATGCTCGATGGGCTTAATTGGATATTGGCATTGCCGAAATGAACATGAAGACAAGCTTTTGGCACACTCCCTGGCATCCCGCATTCGCTCAGACTGGCGTTTTCCTTGCCTACATCCTCCTTTTCTAGCTCGTATCTCCTTGACAACACCTACACTATTGGCGCTGGCCCAGCCTGCGTTATTCAGTAACTCAGGACAACGAGCTGTAGTGAACAACCGACAAGCAAGTAGAACTAGGATAAGAAATTTTTCTTTCAATGTTGTTAATGTATCCATGATCTCACAAAAAGAGCAAGATTTAAAGAAAAAAAGGGAATAAAGAAAATTTACTAACATATTATGCAGGGTATCGAAACGCACATGATCTACCCTAGCGTATATTTTCCTTATTATCCAGGATGGACGATGTACTTAAATGATATAGAATTTTAAAATTTTAGATGTCTTTAATTGGTCATGAATCCATTGATTTTCTACCGAGTTGACTATTAGAGAATGTTGCTAGTTCAATAACATAATGGCCTATATTAATATCTTTAGATCTTTCTTCTTACAAATGTATTTTTAAATCTGTTTCGGATGTGAACATTGAACAAGTCTTTCTAAGGATTTACCCTTTCTAGATTTGCTTACATGGTTATCCAACCGTTGTTTAAAAAAACAAAAAAGGGTTTAGTATATATATATGAAGTGTCATGGATAATCTTATGTTTAAGTGATTTATTTCGTCGAGCCCTAATAATGAATTACTTAGATCTATCTCAAAAACTCAAGGGTTGTAAATTAGCCTTGATGTCTTGTGTTGTAAAAAGGTATTGATCCTTAATTCTTTTAATATATGAATAAAGCAGCCAGTACTTCCATTAATTGTTCTTAAAGTTGACCCTTTATAGTTACCTTGACAAAAATAAACATGTGGATATGGAATTAGTATTAGATTTTAATTTATCACTTGAGTAATACGATTCATTTCTTTATGTTACATAGTGAGATACATAGGAGTGGTAGTTGTCACTAGAGTTGAATCTTCGATAAGTGATGCCTAACTTAAATGAGCTTGATCTTAACAAGATGCTAATCGTATTTAAAGAGTTTACGACAATTAAAAATTGTAATTATGCCCTTGTGTTTCTTTCTATTCTCCATTTAATTCCTATTGCTCAATTGGTTTCTTTTTATATTGCTTAATGGGTTGATTAATCATAGCAGATTATTTTATTTGGAACCATGTTAGGTATGACAGGCATAAGTGTAGTCACTTCATCTAGATATGTTAGCTAGAGTAAAATTATTGAATGATTAATTCTGCGCCTTGAAGTAAAGTAGATGACTACCCTTGCTTCTTGATTTAAATAAAGTTTTTTTCATTTCACTCCCACTTATGTCGTTTCATGATGGATTTCGTAAATCAATCCTCTTGCACCGTGGAATTCTTATAATGTGTGTTGATTCATAGAACTTCATCGTGCAGCGAATGTCCTTGATGTTTATTGATTTAGTATTTTTTGTTTGGTCTGGATTGGGTCGGGCGGGATGTAGACACCTCCATGTTCCTCAGAACAGTCGCCAGCCCTGAGACCTTAAATGGTTAAAATCGATGGGAACCTAGGCTTGAGGGTTTCTTATGTGTCTTGGAGGTCCTAACCATTGCAGGGTAGGACTAGCGGGTAGTCAGTATTTTTATTTTGTCGGTTTATTGTTGTTCTTTACTAGAAGATATTGATGTGCATCTTAGATCTTTATGTTGACATCGTAGTTGCATGCGTCATGAATTGTCATCATGTGGCAGTGCAGAGTATAATGTCTTGTTACACTTGTACACACGCACACACACACAAAAAAAAATTTGCACTTGTTATATGAATTTTGTCAGCGTAATGAGGGGTTTAGTTATAGTTATACTGTAATAAGAGATAACTATGCATACGAGTACCTAATATATATATATATATATATATATATATATATATATATATATGAAAATAAACATGCAAAATGTAAGATTTCACTACAGGAAAACTATAGTATATAAATATACATATATCTGTAGGTATTAGTGGTAAATCAGAAAGAGATTAGGTCTAGCTCATGATATATTAAGTTCTAGAATTGAATTCTCAAGCTATCAAAGACTATCCTGGAACCCTTAAATAGATTTATACATATCTGATACATTCTCAAGCTTTGTTAACAAAGAATTATAAATCACCCTAGTAATTGTAATAGCCTGATAGTAATGAAATAAAATAAATAAATAACATTATTGATCTCGATGACAATTTTTGAAAAACTAAAACATTATGTACAATTTTATTTTTTCATAGACTCACACCCTATAATTAATTGTAATAAGTAGTCACGTATTCGACAATAATCGGGAACAATTATCCAACTTAAAATCCTAAATATATCATAATCAATGTGCCAACACGAAATGGACCAATTGGTTGTATTCACTAAAATCAACCTTAAATTTTTGTTACAGAGTGAAGGGTTCGACCCTTAGGGATTTATTGTTAAAAAAACTCAAGTACATAATTAGATCATGCACCATAAAAATCTGGCACCTCTACAAACAATGACTATATACAAATCAAAGCACTCAATAGAAGCTGTAAGAAGTTGAAGTGCTACTTTAGATCCTAATAACCTTTTTTTACATGGAACGACTCCAAGTCGAAAGACTTGTGAGAAAGAAACCCCTGTGAGGAAGTAAAGACATTAATGAGAACGAGAAAACAAATGGAACTTTGAAATAGATTATATTAAAAATAAAATCTAAGACAACGTCTATGCTATAGAAAAACTTGATATCCATGAATTTGCATCATCACATAACTTACGGTCTGGATCAGACGTATCACCATGCGGTTCAGGAAGATGCCCACATAATGGAAGGGAAAAGTCAGTCGAGGTCAAACTGATGGGTACCTTGCAAAACATCAGGATGTCCCATCATTATATTGATGCAAGCAATTTGTTAACAATAAAAAGAAAACTTATAAGAAACTACAAATTAAAATGATTAAATCATACAGAGATCCTACACTACCAAAATCACACAAAATTACTCAACTATTGCAACCATGAGACTTCACCCTTTCCCCTGTAATAATTTCTATGTTTGGATGGCCGACGATAATAAACAACGAGGGCCAACATGGTTCAAGATGCTTGGAAAACCCTATCGAGAGAGACAAGACAAAAACCCTTTAGTTCCTGGAAAACCAAGAATCGTGGAATGATTATGGAATAACCCTACCATGAAACTTCTTTAAAGACTCTCTGAGGTAATGTTTCGTAGTGAAACCATCACCTCTCTTAAACGCATAGAGCTATAATTAATAAATCTTTTGGATATCCCTAGTCTTTGAATAATAAAGAATAACTATTTTTTTTATCTTACAATAAATATTTCAGGGGAGGATCTAGTATGCCATGACTCCTTAGGGGTACGTCAGGGAACTATAAAGGTTCAATACTTTGAAATATGACTTGATCATACAAAAAATTCAATAATGACTGGTAGAAAATGACTAGTTACATAGGGGAGAGTGGAACCCCCAAGCTCGATGAAGAACCCTCATAGAACTTTGTTTTGTCTAAACACAGAGTTACAGCTTTGGCCATGGTGCTAGTACACAAAAAACCTTCTAATATTAAATCACTTAGGGTTCGAAAAAGGAAATTCTTCGTTACATCCCAGAAGGAGGCTAAAAGAAAATAAGTTATGAAATGACAGAGAACGGCTTCAATCGAATTTGATCTTCATTTTAGTAGCCTAAATTCCTATTCAAGGACCTTACAAAACAAATTTTAAGCAATTACAAAATTCTCAAACACTCGAGAAGATACAGGTAAAATCTATGTATACTTCTAGATAAGGTAACTTTGTAGGATAAAGAAAATAACCAACATAAAATAATGCTTACCTTTCAAAGTCTCCAACCAGGGTTCTCTGAAGGCACTCTGGTCATCGACGAGAGTCCCAGTATCACGTGGCTAACTGTTTCGTTTGGGCCAAGAGTAACAAAGGTTATATGGTTGAATTCTGTGTTTACAAAATGATTGGGTTCGACAAAGAAACAATATTGGGAACCATTTCCCAATAATCCGAGTAATGGGTGAGTAAAGGATATGGGTCGAGGCCATGTGATCGGTCTGAGGTGGAAAAAGCATAGTGGGCACGGAGGCTGAGCATTAACCCTGGGAGTACGACACCCAACCTCTATTTAATATCAAAGGAAGGGTCTTTAAGTCTTGACAGTATGCTCGTGCCACCTTACCTAATGCTCAATTATGGAGGAGGTTAAGTGCAGACAAGTTAGGTTGAGATCATGCTCTTTTGATTGTTCTGGTTATGATTTGACACTTAACCGTGGCCCGATAACTACCTTGATACTGTTAGTTAACTTGTGGTCCATCGAATCATAACCATATACCTTGGGTTAATCTCTTAGTCCTGAGTGTTAATACTAGCTTAAACAAGTACCACAATATTAACGTGTGACTAAGGTACTATGGGTTATGTGTTATACGGTGGAATTCACACAATTGGGAAAGGATTCTTATAGTTTAGAAAGAGATATCAACCTTGAATAGTAGTTTCACCCCACTCTTATGGAAGGTAAAGTTGACATGTCCTACTAGATATGAGTACCTAGACAAAAGGAATGGTGTGGACGACCTTTTGGATGCCAAGAGGGTAGTGAAATATTCACATCTCAACGTTATGATTAAAGTTATGAAGTATAAGTCTGAAGTTATGATTTTTTAGAAGTTTTCTTTTGTCTTATTTTCAATGATAAGAATTAGTGACATTATAAACAATTTTTTTTTTTCATCGCAAATATGGGGAACATTACATATGGTATCAGATAAAAGGTTACAACACATGGAACTTGAACATGGCCATATTATTTACTTAGTACATATTTATGTTTATGTAAAACTAATAAAACCTTTACCGTTACAAATAGAAATCCCTTTTCTGTTTTGTGTCAATCATGGCAGCCCAGGATGACGTAGAAATCAAACTTGATGGGAATCCTGAACAAACACCTCCTGAAGACCCAAGAGAGAATAGTGACGAAAGATCAACTACTGAAGTTTTGGAAATGATAAGGAATCTCATTGTTGAGATACAGGCTTTCAAAGAAGACAATGAGAAATTGAGAAAAACACAAAAAGAACAGAAGGAAATAAATGAAGTCTTGTTGCAAAGTATAGTGACAAAGAAATCCCCAATGGACGACAACTAGGAAGAAGAGGTCAGTAAAAGGGCCTCCAAGAATTCTGGTCCTGAAGCAGAAAGGGGGGATAGCTCGTCTGAAGGTACACCTTCAGCTGAAGATAGAACACAAATAGACAGAAAAAGAAAACAGGTAGACCACCTTTAAAGAGAATTTAAGAAAATCAAACTGGTTACCTTTTATGGGGAGTCTAGAATAGGGGAAGAAGATGAAGCATGGTTATTGGACATCGAAAATTATTTCTAGATATACAACTATTCCAACAATATGAAAGTTAGAATGACCATCTATAATTTGAAAGGAAAATCCAACATTTGGTGGCAAGACCTGAAATTTGCCAAAGGACTAAAGGAGAAACAGATGGAATGGTATGACTTTAAGAAATACTTGAAGAAACAATATCTATTGGAAAGCTACTATGAAAGGAAAACTAAAGAATTTTACGAGCTATGACTTGGTCAAATGACTATGAAGGATATCATAAAAAAATTCTTGGAATTACTAAGGTTTGTACCTTATATCCGGGATGATAAAGTAAAAATATGCAGTTCCTAAGTTGTTTACCACAGTCTTACAAGGATAGAATTGAGTTTGATAACCCCAATTCCTTGAGTGAAGTATTCAGGAAAGCACGAATGTGTTACGACGAATACAAATAGCGAGCAAAGTTTCCCAAATCTTGGAAGGATAAGAAATAAGACCGGATGAACCATCAAAAGAAAGGATACCAACCAACTCCTTATTGGAATGCAAAAAAAATCTTTCCCGAAAAATATTTTGATTCCAACAATCCAAATATGCAAGGCAACGATAAACCGGTAAATCTGGGAATGAAGAAGTTTGGGGATAGTCCCTGCGAAGCATTAAAGTGTTGGTAATGTAGAGAACCTCATCTAAGGAGGAATTGTCCATGTTTAAATTCAACAAACATAAATGTTGTTCATAATTTGCAGGAAGCCTCGGCGGTGGGTGATGTGGACAGAAGCCTGCATCAAATTAAGGTATTCGTGGATGCCCGACAAGCTGACCACCAGTCCTCTGTGGTGGAAATCGAAGGTAAAATCAATAACACTCGAATTTTTGTTTTAATTGATCCTAGAGATACATTAAGTTATATCACTCTTTGTGTACTAGAGTGAAATAAACTTAAGAGAATGAGACACGCAAAATCATAGCTGGTACAACGAGCAAAAAGAAATAAAAGGAAAGTGGTTGACTTTATTTTTTATTATGAATTGAGTTTAGGTGGTCAAAACATAAAGCCAGATATGAACATTCTACCACTAGGGTCCTATGATGTAATTATCAAAATGGATTGGTTAGAATGGAATAAAGCAGTGCTAGATTGTTATGCAAAGTCACTTAAGTATAAAGAAGTAAATGACATGACTAAAACATCACAAGGTATACAAAAACCAGTATCAGTTAGACAAGTCACATCAATGAAATTCAAGAAATGCATGAGAAAGGGGTGTCAAGTTTACACCATCCAAGTAACAAACCTATTATAAAAAGAAGATAAACCCAACTTGGAAGACTTTGTTGTTCTACGTGATTTTAGAGACACCTTTGTTGATAAAATACCTGAATTACCCCCTAGAAGGGAAATAGAATTTTCTATAGACCTTCTACCTGGTTCAGCCCCTATCTCTAAAGTACCTTACCGAATGAGTTTACCAGAATTGACAGAATTAAAAATTCAACTACAAGAATTATTGGATAAAGAGTATATCAGACTGAGTGTTTCACCATGGGGAGCACCAGTCCTCTTTGTGAAAAATAAATATGGTACTCTAAGAGTATGTATCGAATATAGACAATTGAATAAAATGAATATTAAAAAACAAGTACTCCTTACCTAGAATAAATGATCTGTTCGATCAAGTAGGTGGGGCAAAAA
The DNA here is from genome assembly GCA_000966675.3 of Picea glauca. NCBI lineage: Eukaryota > Viridiplantae > Streptophyta > Pinopsida > Pinales > Pinaceae > Picea > Picea glauca. The sequence continues at coordinate 117,919 of JZKD02S0588373.1, read as the reverse complement.
TCTTTTTGAAGTTGGTTTTACGATCCAGATATCACCAAGTGAGGATAAAATATGAGGACATAAGGAAAATAACTTTTCGAACAAGATACCAACATTACAAATTTGTAGTTATACCTTTCGGACCCACTAACGCACCAACCATGTTTATGTGTCTAATGAATAGTATTTTCAGCCAGTACTTGGACAAGTTCATACTGGTATTTATCGACAATATTCTGGTCTATTATAAAATAGAAGAAGAACATGAAGAACACTTAAGGATCACTCTGAAAACTTTGAGGAAGCACAAACTATATGCTAAATTCGATAAGTGTGATTTTTATCAAAAGAAAATACAATACCTAGGACATGTAATTTTTGCAGAAGGCATTGCAGTTGACCCTAAGAAAATAAGAGCCATCATGGAATGGCCGATACCTAAGGATGTAGAGGATATCCAGTAATTCATGGAAATCATCGGATATTACCACAGATTTATAGATGGATTCTCCAAGATTGCATACCCTATCACATCACTACAAAAGAAGGGAACCAAGTTTAACTAGTCATAGAAATGTCAAGATAGTTTTAATAAGTTAAAGGAATTATTAACGGCCACACCCATTTTAAAAGTAGTAGGTCCAGAAAAAGACTTCACCGTCTGTGTAGACGCGAGTAAAGAAGGACTAGGTGGCTTCCTAACTCAAGAAGGACACATTATTTGTTATGAGTCCCAGAAATTAAAGGAGCATGAAAGAAATTATGTCACTCATGACTTAGAATTGGCCACGGTATTACACGCCTTAAAAATGTTTCTATTACTGACAGATAATAGTGGTATGAAATATTTGTTTAGTAAGTTGGATCTTAATGCAACACAAGAAAGGTGGCTAGCCTTCTTGAGCTAATTCAAATTTGAGGTAAGACATATCAAGGGTAAGGAAAATAAGGTATTATATGCTTTAAGTAGAAGAGTCCATGGGTTATTTGAAATAAATGTTAGTAGAGAAGAAAGTGATCTGGAACAAAGAATAAGGACTATTGTTATTAACAACAAAAATTACACTAAGATAGTGGCATAATTACAAAACACGACAGTAACCTCAGACAAACTAGATCTAGGTATCGATAAAACTAGCCTATTACGATTTAAAAATAGTCTTTACATACTAGATTTGACAGAGTTAAAGATAATAGTTTTGGATGAAGTTCATAAGAAACCGTATTCTAGTCATCTAGGATACCAAAAAATGATAACAACACTTAGAAAATTATTTTATTGGCCAAATATGAAGGGAAAAACAACAAAATACTTAGCTAAGTGACAAGATTTTCAGCAGGTAAAGGCTGAACACCAACATCCAGTCGGCCTATTATAGCCCTTACCATTACCAGAATGGAAATGGGAGACCATATCGCTAGACTTTATTACAGGTTTTCCTAAAACTCAGAAACAAAATGATTCTATTATGGTTGTAATCGATAAACTCAGTAAGTATGCACACTTTATTCCTGTAAAGTCTACTTTTAAATCTATAAACATTGCTGAAATATTTATGAAATAATTTTTTAGATTGCATCGTATTCCTAAAATGGCGATTTCAGATAGAGACGTAAAATTCACATCTTCTTTTTGGAAAGAATTGTTTGCAGGGCTAAATACTAATTTGAATTTCAGTATGATTTATCATCCAAAAATGGATGGTCAGACTAAAAGAATGAGCCAAATCATAGAGGATATGCTCTGCATGTACGTAAGAACAAAACCAAGTAAGTGGGAAGACTACCTACACTTGGTAGAATTTTCATATAACAATGGGTACCAAACTTTAGCTAAATTGAGCCCCTTCGAAGTATTGTATGACAGAAAGTGTATGACTCCAATTAGCTGGGACAACTTGGTTGACAGACTCATGGTTGCACCATAGATGCTCCAAGAAATGGAAAGTACAGTAAGAAAGGTACAACAGAAGTTAAAAGAGGCACGGGAGAGACATAAGATTTATGCGGACTAGAAGAGAAGACACTTAGAGTTTCAAGTGGGAGATCATGTTTACTTAAATCTAGGGAACTGTGCCAAGCTACCAACCAGGTTTTGTGGGCCCTTCGAGATACAATCTCGAATTGGACCTGTAGCATACCAAATTGCACTTCCATCCAATCTAAAAATTCATAATGTATTTCATGTTTCTTTGTTAAAGAATTATGCTCATGACCCTACTCATATGATTGATTGGAACTTGGTGCAGGTGGAACCAGAAGGAGATTTCCAAGGAGAATCCCTACATATTCTGGATTGGAGAGAAATAACACTTCGGAACAGAGCCATTGCTTAGGTAAAGGTGCAATGGAAGTACTTTATCCCGGAGGAGGCCACTTGGCAGTTGGAGGGAGATTTGCGGAAATATCATCCAATCATGTTCCAAGAAAGGAATGAACACTGAGTACAATGTTTTATTGAAAGGGGAAAGGAGGTAACATCTCGAAAAATAAATTATTTTTTGAAATTAAAATTTCTTAGGAAATTTATTTCATTTTAGGTAAAGTCAAAATTGGAAAAAAAATTCCATTTATCGAAATTTTGAATTTTGAATTTGGTTAATTGTAATTAATGATTTGAGTATTGGAAAGAGATATTATTTGACCCAACCAACTACTTGACTATGACACTTGTATGAAACAAAATATTTTATAATCATTGCAGGAGGACAAATGGAACAACCATGTTGAAATCAATTGACCATGACTCCATGAGTGGGGAACATGTTGGAACTACCTCAGGGATGTTTGTTACAAGTTGCAAATCAGAAATTTGGCCATTGGCAGCCCCTGAAAAATCAGGGATTTGGAAAGCTGGGAAAATTCCCAAGAGGGAAAAACACCTAGGAACTTTGGATGTTGGATATATGGCATATGTGAGGAGGCAGGACGCTGCCTAGTATGTTGGGGGGAAATATTATTGATTTCTTACTGTTATGAACACTACCTGCTGAGTGTGAGACAAGGAGAAGATTGATGAAGTTGAAAGGAATTTGTTGAGGAGGAATTCCGAGTTAGCCCTCATGGAATCATGGTCAGGCTAGGGGGTGAACAGGACAAGTAATTTGGTTGTCCTGCTCTAAGGTTGGGAGGAACGTGGCTGTTCCATTTGTTATTCGAAAACTTTTCTCAGATATGTATACTTTCTCTTTCTCTGTCTACATGTCGTGATGAATTATTTGTTGATGGAAATTTTTATCTTATTTAGATATATACGAGATGTTCTCTTATTTAATTTTGAATAAAACTGTAACTGTAATTTTATAGATCCTACTCCATTAATTATGTTAGGAATCTTGTTACTAGTTCAATGCATGTTGTATATTGGATCTTTCTATTAGTAATCATCATTGGAAATAAATCTGTGTATCTCAAACATTTCATACCCATACTACAAATGCATATATCTCCCTATGAGTTATCTTTGATATGCGGGAAGTACCCTATCTGAATGGAACTACTATTGTAAATGGTTATAGTGTAATAAGAGATAACTATGCATACGAGTACCTAATATATATATATATATATATATATATATATATATATATAGGTATTAATGGTAAATCAGAAGGTGATTAGGTCTAGTTGACCATATATTAAGTTCTGGAATTAAATTCGAACAAATCTAAAATCTGTCAACACTAACAGAGATCTGTAACTAAGTGCTAGAGGCATGAGGGCCAATGAACTCAAAGACTATCCTCGAACCCATTTACACATATATGGTACTTTCATAAGCTTTGTTAACAAATAATTATAAATCACCTCGAAAATTGTAATAACCTGATAACAATGAAATAAAAGAAATAAATAACATTATTGATCCCGATGACAATTTCTGAAAAAATAAAACAGTATGTAGAATTTGATTTTTTCATAGACTCATAGCCTGGAATCAATTGTAATAAGTATTCACATATTTGTAAATAACTGAGAACAATTATCGAACTTAAAATCCTAAATATATCATAATCAATGTGCCAACAAGAAATTGACCGATTGGTCGTATTCACTAAAATCGACCTTAATTATTCGTTATAGAGTTAAGGGTTCAAACCTTAGGGATTTCTCGTTAAAAAAACTCAAGTACGTAATTAAATCATGCACCATAAAAATCTGGCACCTCTATGCACGATGACTATATACAAATCGAAGCACTCAGTAGAAGTTGTAAGAAGTTGAAGCGCTACTTTAGAACCCGATTACTGTAACAACCAAATAATTCTAAACATCATTAAGTTTCATAAGAAATTTATTTCATAAACTGAAACAAAACTTCATAGCATGATATTGATTTTTATAACAACAACTTCAGTAACTTAGATTTATCAATAACTACTGAATTCATGGAAGAATGAAATAAATACATAACTTAACAAGTACCTGGTTCTGATGCTAATTTATGTTTCCTCTTTGCCTTGTTGCTTCCTTCCTGCTACCTGAAAAACAGATCAACCCTGCCACAAACAAGAAAATAACTGCCCAAACCTACTGTCCTCCCTGCAAACTAGGAAAACTACCTAGCTCCAGGATATCTATGGATATCCTGCCCCCCGTGCCAAAAACCTCCAGCAACTCGGTGCCTCAACTGATGAAAAGCCACAGTCAGAAACTCTGTGCTCACAACAAATCTCATAGTCCTCCCGAAATCCATCCTCCGTTAAATCCCCCTCGCATAACCCTTCCCTTCTCCCTTCTTCCTCCTCCACCGACTCATGCAGTTACTTCTCCAAGCACCCCCTGTCCTCCGTCCTTCATCCCCCTTCAATGTGTTATCTTCTTGGGATTCATAGGCTATCCCTCTCTGCATACGCAACCATTTTTATAACATTTTTCATTGATCTCTTAAATTTATTTCTCAGGTCATTAAATGTGATCTGGAGTTAAATTATTACTTAGTTAACCACAATTATTTTCTTTAATTAATTTTACTTTGTAATCTTTAAGCATTTATCCAATTAGGGTCGTTACATACACCCACCCTTCAAGAAACTTCGTCCCGAAGTTAAGGTATCTGATGGTACAAAGGAAAAGAGCATGGTTCACACATTCACAACAAATAACTGACATTATTAGTAAGTAAGTCAAGAAAGCTCATACATACTAGTGTATATGTACAAGAAATGCATGTGTAGCTAGTACATGCAAATATCGTGCATGTACTAATAATCAAAATTGTCATCCTTTAATAATTTATGTATGCATTCAATCCAATCAGCAAGACTAGTCTTTTATAAAAGACAACAATCAATTAATTGTGTGAGAAATCGTTTAATTACAATTATCCGGTTTAATAATTTATTTCAAAGAACTGTGGTTTAGTTACATAATAATGAATATTCATATATACACATTTCTCTTTTTTTTTTTTGAAGGGACGACATCAAATTCTACGACAAGACAGATCTCCACATGTCTCAACTATTACTACTCATTCTTCCTCCCTAACCTACTTCCATCTCCATTCCTATCCTTCCTCTGCTAGACTATCTTGGAGTGTCAACTATATTGACCTAACTCCAAATAGAACCCGTAAGTGGAAGTGTCGCTA
>JZKD02S0588373.1:98931-111569 GCA_000966675.3 Picea glauca | reverse complement strand
GGTACTTCTCCCACTGGGTTTGATTATCCATTACATACATCCTAAGAATGTCTTCCATAACTTGATTTACTCTCTCAGTTTTCCCATCTGTTTCAGGATGATAAGTTGTGCTTAATTTCAACTGAGTCCCCAACGTTGACTGTAAACTTGTCCAAAACCTAGATGTGAATCTGGAGTCCCTATCTGAAATAATCTTCTTAGGTATCCCGTGCAAACGGATAACCTCGCTTATGAACACTCGTGCCAAATTAGTAACATCGTAAGTGTCTCTAACTGGAATGAAATGAGCACTCTTGGTTAGCTTATCCACTATCACAAGAATGGCATTGTGTCTATGAGATGTGAGTGGAAATCATACAACAAAATCCATAGAGATGACTTCCCACTTGGACATAGGGAGGTCATGTGGTTGTTGGAGTCCTGTCGGGTGATGGTGGTCGACCTTCACTTGTTGACACTCTAGGCATCTGGCGAAAAAATGGACTACATCGCGCTTCATGCCTACCCAAAAGAAGAGTTTCTTCATCTCTGCGTACATCTTCTTCACACCCAGATGTGCGCAATAAAGTGCTCTATGGGCTTCCTTCAGTATGATGCTTCGAATATCCCCATTCTCTGGGATGTACATCCTTCCTCGATATCTTAAGAATCTATCTATTTCTAGATTATATCCTTCATACTTTGGGTCTACCCGCCTCCCGCTATGGAGGTTTGAAGTAACCTTTAAATACCAACTGTCTCCTAGTAGTTGTGTCAACACATGTTCCCTCAGAGTGACCTTTAAGGTTACCAAGGAGAAGATACGTGGTCTCCTAATCAAGGCATCTGCGACCACATTTTCCTTTCCCTTTATGTACGAAATACCAAAATCATACTCACTTATAAACTCACTCCATCGCCTTTGCCTCGCATTCAGATCTCTTTGAGTGAAGAGATGTTTTAAGCTTTGATGGTCCATCTTGAGCTCAAAATTTCACCCCACAAGATAGTGCCTCCAAAGTTTTAGAGCTAGCATTACAACTGCCAACTCTAAATCATGAGTCACGTATAACTCTTCGTGCTTCTTCAAATTTCTTGAGGCATAAGGTATCACTCCTCCATCCTGCATTATCATGGCCCCCAACCCTTGTTTCGAGGCATCTGTGCAGACCATGAAGTCCTTTTCCATATCTAGCACTCGTATAATTGGCGCACTAGTTAGTAACCTCCTAAGCTCAATGAATGCGCTATCACATTCTTTTGTCCATTCATACCTGACCCCTTTGCATTGTAGGGTGGTGATGGGTTTCGCTGTTTTTGAGAATCCTTCCACAAATATCTGGTAATAACCCACTAGCCCCATGAAGCTTCTTACCTCATGTGCATTTTTGGCCACTCGCCATTCCATAATGGCCTTTACCTTTTCTGGGTCCACCGAGATTCCTTTGCCGGAAATGATATGAACTAAATAGTGTATCTTCTTCTGGAAGAAGGAACACTTCGACAACTTCCCATACAATTTGTTCTCTCTAAGGCAGGACAACACTATTCATAAGTGTTCCTCATGTTCTCTTTCATTTTTGGAATAGATGAGAATGTCATCTAGAAAAACTTGTACAAATCGGTCTAAGTACTTCCGGAATACGTTGTTCATGAGGCTCATGAATATTTTTGGTGCATTAGTCAATCCGAAAGGTACTACAACAAACTCGTAATGTCCAAACCGAGTTCGAAAGGCACTTTTTGGGATATCACCTTCCTTAATCCTTAACTGATGATACCCAGTGCACAAATCAATCTTGGAGAATACCACTGCTCCTTTCATCTGATCGAAGAGGTCATCTATTCATGACATTGGGTACCTATTATTCACTGTAGCATGGTTCAAATCCCTGTCATCTATACACAGTCGTAAGGATCCATCCTTCTTCTTTACAAAAATTACCGGTGCGCCCCAAGGTGAGACACTGGGCCTTACTAGCCCTAAGTCTAGTAACTCATTGAACTACATTTGCAATTCACAAAGTTCCTACACCGTCATCTGATACAGAGTCTTGGATATTGGTTCTGCACCAGGTTTTAGCTCAATGGTAAAATCAAGCTCCCTCTCAGGAGGTAACCCTGGTAACTCGTCTGGAAAAACATCCTGAAATTCTGACAATACTGGGTACTGATATAATGAGGGTCCCTTCCTTACTTCCACTGCCTTCACTACATAAATTCGACACCCTTGACCTTCATAGTTGATATAAATCGTAATGACACTTTTCTCTGTACACCTTGGATCACTATTGGTCTTCCTTCATCATCGATACAAAGCACCCTTTTTGCGAAACAATCTACCAAAGCTCGATGAGCTGCTAACCAATCCATTCCGATGATTAAGTCATATGCCCCAAGAGCAGTGACGTATAACTTCAACCTGATAGTGCACACTCCTAGGTCTACTATACAATTATCAACACTAGGTCCTACAACTTGTTTTTCCCCCGAAGCCATCTCGACTTGTTTAAATTCATCGTGCTCGTAGGTTGTCAGCCCACACTTTTCTAATGCAAATGGTGAAATGAAACTATCTGTCGCACCATAATCAAACAAAATATTAACATTGATATGATTTAGTGTACCTGATGACTCCACCATGGGGGATTGATGTTTGGCCTGGAGGTTATTAACCGCTGCGTAAATATGGTGGTTTCTACTTGACCTCCCCATTGGTGCCTTTTCTTCTATATGCACAAACCTTGATTGTAACTCTGGATAGTCCCATTCGTAATGGGGTCCTTTTCATCTCCAACAGGCAATACGAGATTGAACCGGTGCACTGTTATGTGATTGATTCCTAAATGAGTTCCTTCCCCTAGAACCTCTGCCCCTACTAGTTGTTCCCCGAGATGGTCGTGGACCTGTCTGCACCGTTGGCGATGAAGGAGATGCTACACTAGCTGCCATTGAAATCCCTGCAGCTACTGTCCTTGGCACGACTCTTTTACCATAAGGTGGTGGCCTTGAGCCCCCTCCCCTTGGAAATGTCCTCGGGGTCTTTCCTACGAATCCAGAGCGATGCGGAAATGTCGATCTTGTACCCCCTATTAAGTTCATGTGTTCTTCCTCATAACACTCACTTTCTACCGCCTCCGCTACTGAAGATAGTTTCCACATCGGCACCATAGATATTATCTTCGGGTTTAATCCATAAACGAAGCGCTCTGCATGTCGCTGGTCATTTTCCATATACGAAACATACTTGGCCAGTTCCATAAACCTGATCTCGTATTCTTCTATAGTTTTGTTTCCTTGTACTAAAGCATGAAATTCCCCTACTTGTTGTTCCTGGTAGTATGCTGGTATATATTTCCTTCGGAACCTCTCCTCGAAAATTTCCCAAGATACTGTATCTGGGGTAAGGTGCAGTTGTCTTTCCAAGTTGCCCCACTAGTTCAAGGCACTATCTCTTAACTGTAAAATTGCGATCTTGGCCTTTGAATTGAACGCATAGTCCCTTAAGGAAAAACACCTTGTCATGCCTTCCAACCATGCTTCCGCGTGTTCACTGGCGCGACCTCCGACAAATTCTGAAAGTTTGATCTTCTGCAACTCTCGCGTGATGTCTTCAGGTGGAAATTCTCCCATTGAGTTCCTTGATGCTTCTGGATTACCCGTCCCAGATGGTGGGAGTTACACTTCAGTCCCTGCTGGTTAGTGGCCCTTTAAAGTCTCGTTAATGGCTTCCAACGAGTGCAATATGAGGGCTAGGTCGGGCGATGGTGGTGGTGGTGGTGTCGGTGGTGTTGATGGTGTTGGTGGCGTCGGTGGCGCTCATGACAATGCTCCCCTACCTCGACCCCTTCGAGTACTGACCATATTGTATGACTTAACCTACATCACCCCAAAGTTATCATGGTGAGTTCTAGGACGTTTCAAATTGGTGCTACTTAAACTTAGAAACAGGGTTAGGCGTAAGTTTTCTTTACTTGTTTGTAAACAGACATTACTCCATCAGGGGAATTGGCTAGGTTTGGTTTAGGATTAAGCGTCTAAGCTTGGTTAACATTGAATTTTAAGGTAGATTAACCTTACACTCAAATAAAATAATTAATTTTAAAATTATTATTACACTAATTTAACCCAAATTAATTTTACTTTAATTTTATACTAACTTAACCTTATTTATATATAAATTATTTATACTAAATTATTTAATTTATTTCAAGTTATTCTTAACAATTAAAATATATATATGAAATAATTTAAACGTACACACAGAATTCGGGCACGCATGGTTTCCACGTGCTCGTCTAGATTCCTCAAGCTCCTTCGTATCTAACCCCCAAATTCTACACCTGTCAGCTCTTCGAATCCCTACGCATCCTTCCCACTCACTGAGACCCTCCTCGCATCATTTTTTCTCTTCCACAGATATGTGTTTGCTCCGTTCAAAGGCTTCCTGGATTTCCCTTGCCATGGCTCACATCCTCACCATTGTTCTGAGCACTTCGCTTGCATCGGTTATTGTTGTATATGCTCCAGTTCGTTTTGCAGAAACAAAGTATATTGATGTGGCCATAGACAAGATCCAGGACTTGGAGTCCAGTCTCCTTGAAATGTTGGGAACCAAGCCCCTGTCTGTATACTTTACGGAGCTCGCCCTCAGCTATGGTAAGAGGTATGATTCAGTCCGCATGTTGTGCACAGTTCCAGTACCTTCATGAAGAACGTCGGGTTATTCGAATTAAGAAATTGCATAATCATTCCTTACGCTGTGGTAATGAATGGTGATTTCCTCTTTTGAAATAGAATGATTTGCTTGTAATTCCAGCCCTATACGGATTTTTGGTATTTTTCTTTCAATTTATTTCATTTATATTAATAAATTTATTCGTCTATGCATATGCATGTAGTTAGATGGATATACATTGTCTTATGTATTGCTCACGACCCTTTGCTCCTAACTGTAAAATTTTCCACTTAATTTTTGGGTTTCGGGGTTTCCTTATGCCCGATACCAAGAGTTTCATGTCCTCACGGACTCCCGATCTCTGATATGGCACTTTATGTTCTAGCCCTCCAGGCTAGACATCCCCCTCATATGACCATCGTTCCATGTGACCCCGGCCCTATCCTACATCGAATTTTCGGGGTTCCAAATGTCGAACCACACAAGTCCTTAGGGCTCACAATTCTCCGAGCCCCGATATGCTCCTAGCGCCTTAGCCCCTTAAGCTATGCTCGTGATCCACACGACCTCGCCTTGTGACCGCAGTCTTATCCCTTATCGGGATTTCGGATATCACACTATCGATTTGCATGAATCTCGTGCCTACGGGATTCCCGATATCCCGATGCGCTTCTTCAGACTTTAGCCCCTCTTGGCTATGTTCTGGGCCCATACAACCCTTTCCCATGTGACCACCATCATACTCTATGTCGGCATTTGGGGTTTCGCAACTTCTCCTGGCGTGATTTTCTCGTCACCGAGAATCCCGAAATGCCAATCCCCGATGCACGTGTGAGCTCTCTCCTCCACGTCACCATTTCCTCGTCGCTCTATCGGGTATCGCGAAATCATGACTTCCAATGCAACAATTCCTTTGTATGAAGAAACCCTGAAATGCCAAACCCCGAATCTTTTAGATCCTCAGACATGCGTCCCTCAAATCAGACGGCTCCGACCATGTCAGGAAATCGCGGATCGTGATTCCATTGTGCAAGCGTTTTACGACTCCTGAAACTCCGATATCCCAAACTCTGAATTTCTGGGATCTCTCGCCACGCGTCCTCGCTGATGGACGGTTCAAAACTCCCATCGGGATATCGTGGATCGCGACTCAAACATACGAGCGTTCGATGTCCTTGAAAACCCCAATATCCTGATTTCGCGATGTGATTAAGTCCTAATTAAACATTCATTAATTAATTCTTTTGATGAATGGCTAAGAGTTAAGTTAATTACATCGGGATTTCGGGGTTCGTGATTTCGTAGTGTATGGACACCTTGTCCACGAAACTCGCGATATCCCGGTTCGTGATGCAATTGGCCACCTTTCCACTGCTGACCCTTCCGTGGTCCCCATCGTTTCTTGACCCATCGGGAAATCACGTTTCCCGATTTCATTATGCATGGATACTTTGTCCACGAGATCTCCGATTTCCCAATCCGCGATGGCCCGATAGACGACCTCTTGTCGGGACTTTTCCCGATGGCTTTGATCACTACCATCCGTCCCAAGAATGGATGGTCCTGATCGCTTCTCACTGTTTTGGGGTTTTTTATGCCAATGTGCCTATGTCTTCGGAATTCCCGATTTCCTGATACTCCGGTTAGCTGAGAGCTGGACCCTCTTGCTGGCGTTATCCTCTCTCTTTGATGTGTGATCAGCTGGCCCCACTCATTGGGGTTTCAGACTTCACGATTTCGAAATGCAGATATTTTGTGTCCACGAAATCCCCGATACGTCGATTCCCGATTTTCCGATGGGGCCAAACACCGATTTTTCTCGATGGTTTCCACCTATCCCACAGACGGATGGCTCTGATTGTATCGGGAAATCGCGTATCGCGATTCCTTGATGCAATGGTTCTACACCCTTGAAATTCTGAATAGGTAAAATTCCGATACCTCCCAGAACGCTGACGCATGTCCCTGCTGAGATCAATGGCTGGGATCCATTCTCGAGATTCTGAGAACCACAAGGTCTCTATTCCTTGGCTTAACCAAACCCCGATGACTCTTTTGGGACTCCTTCTCTGCACACTAGGACTTAAACCCTGCGCAACTTCTCGAGATCTGACGGCTGACGGGATTTCGCCCGAGATCTGACGGCTCAGATCCATTCTCCTGCGTACTAGACAACTCTCCTTTGGGATAATGATTAATTGCATGAAACTCTATGCGGTGTAAAAATTTCTCTCTTGGCATGGTTAAAATTTATATTGGCCTATAGTTCCTGAGATTCTTCATTATTTAAAATTTCACTGAGGCTAATACAGGAAACTAGTTTACACTGTTCCCACACGATACAAGTCTTCTAAATTTCCTTTTTTAGACTGCAGATTGGTTGTTCCTCATTTAGGTAAGTTCGAAATGAAGTAGGCCTTTTCAAGGTCCTGCAAATGTCCTTTTGCATTTTATTTAGTATAATTCGTGTAGTTATTGGATCTTGCCAACTTCAAGCCTTCGATAGAAGCTTCCCTCGACATTTCATCGATTTCAGGTGTCTATTCTACCCGAAACTTCATTGACAAGTATTGCTCAAATAAAATTAAGTTATCATCTCTGTTTTTGTGCTTAATAGCTTTATTCAGGCTACTTTAAGGGTGGCCATTTTGTGGGAAGTGATCCTTCAAACTATCTGGTTTGTTGATGCTATTTTAAAGGGTGTTCCTTTGAATATTCAGACTAAAACTGTAGTGACCATGCATGATCCAGTTACAGGGTATTTCCTAAAGTAGTTACTTGTGATATATCTATGAGATCATTTTTCTTGGATAACTTAGGGGTACTACCTGAGTATATTTTCGGATACTGTGTCAGTCATATTGGGTCAAACTGAACGTGTTTTGTTTGTGGTTTAAGCGTGGCTGGAGTTAACACTCGGGGTTTTGGCCCTTAGGCCCATATTTCAAACTAAGACGCTCTAATACCATATGTAACAACCAAATAATTCTAAACATCATTAAGTTTCCTAAGCAATTTATTTCATAAACTGAAACAAAACTTCATAGCATGATATTGATTTTTATAACAGCAACTTCAGTAACTTAGATTTATCAATAACTACTGAATTCATGGCAGAATGAAATAAATACATAACTTAACAAGTACCTGGTTCTGATGCTAATTTCTGTTGCCTCTTTGCCTTGCTGCTGCCTTCCTGCTACCTGATACATAGATCAACCCTGCCATAAAGAAGAAAATAACTGCCCAAACCTAATGTCCTCCCTGCCAACTAGGAAAACTACCTAGCTCTAGGATATCTATGGATATCCTGGCCCCCGTGCCCAAAACCTCCAGCAACTCAGTGCCTCAACTGATGAAAAACCACAGTCAGAAACTCTGTGCTCACAACAAATCTCATAGTCCTCTCGAAATCCATGCTCCGTCGAAGCCCCCTCACGTAACCCTTCCCTTCTCCCTTCTTCCTCCTCTACTGACTCATGCAGTTACTTCTTCAACCACCCCCTTTCCTCCGTCCTTAGTCCCCCTTCAATGTGTTATCTTCTCGGGATTCATAGGCTATCCCTCTCTGCATACGCGACCATTTTTATAACATTTTTCATTGATCTCTTAAATTTATTTCTCAGGTCATTAAATGTGATCTGTAGTTAAATTATTACTTAGTTAACCACAATTATTTTCTTTAATTAATTTTACTTTGTAATCTTTAAGCATTTATCCAATTAGGGTCGTTACAATTACCATTTTTTACATGGCACAACTCCGAGTCGAAAGAATTGTGAGCAAGAAACCCCTACGAGGAAGTAAAGACATTAATGAGAATGAGAAAACCAATGGAACTCTAAAATAAATTAGATTAAAAATAAAATCTAAGACAACCTCTATGCTATATAAAAACTTGATATCCATGAATTTTCATCATCACTTAGATTACAGTCTCGATCAGACGTATCACCACGCGGTTCGAGAAGACACCCATAGAATGGAAGGGAAAAGTTGGTCGAGGTCAAACTGATGGGTACCTCGCAAAACATCAGGAGGTCCCATCATTAGATTGATGCAAGCAATTTGTTAACAATAAAAATAAAACTTATAAGGAACTATAAATTAAAATGATTAAATCATATAGAGATCCTACACTACCAAAATCGCACAAAATTACTGAACTGTTGCAAACATGAGACTTCACCCTTGCCCCTGTAATAACTACTATGTTTGGATGACCAACGATAATAAGGAACGAGAGTCAACAGGTTTCGCTTTGCTTGGAAAACCCTGTCGACAGAGACAAGACGAAAACCCTCTAGTTACAGGAAAACCAAGAATCATGGAATGATTATGGAATAACCCTACCAGGAAAATTCTTTAAAGAATATATGAGGTAATGTTTCAGAGTGAAACCATCACCTCTCTTAAACACATTGAGCCATAGTTAAGAAATCTTGTGGATATCCCTAATCTTTGAATAATAAAGAACAACTAATTTTTTTATCCTACAGTAAATATTTTAGGGGAGGATCGAGTATGCCATGACTCCTTACGGGTAGGTTTAGGAACTATAAAGGTTCAATACTTTGAAAGATTCGAAACCCCAAGATCAACGAACAACCCTTGTAGAACTTTATTTTGTCTAAACACAGAGTTATAGCTTTGGCCATGGTGCTAGTACACAAAAAAACTTCTAATATTAAAGCACTTAGGGTTCAAAAAATAAAAGTCTTCGTTACATCTCAGATGGAGGCCAAAAGAAAAGAAGTTATGAAATGACAAAGCCTATCTTCAATCGAATCCTATCTTCATTTTAGTAGCCTGAATTCCTATTCAAGGACCTTACAAAACAAATTTTAAGCAATTACAAAAGTTTCAAACACTTGATAAGATAGAGGTAAAATCTATGTATACTTTTAGACAAGGTAACTTTGCAGGATAAAGAAAATAACCAACATAGAAGAACACTTACCTTTCAAAGTCTCCAACTAGGGTTCTCTGAAGGCACTCTAGTCATCGACGAGAGTCCCAGTATCATGTGGCTGACTTTTTTGTTTGGGACGAGAGTAACAGAGGTCGTATGGTTGAATTTTTTGTTTACACAAAGATTGGGTTCGATAAAGAAACAATACTGAGAAATATTTCTTGAGAATCTGAGTAATGGGTGAGTAAAGGATACTGACTGAGGCCATGTGATCTATCTGAGGTGGAAAAATCACAGCAGGCACAAAGGTCAAGAATTAACCTTGGGAGTATTCCACTTGACCTCTATTTAATATGGCAGGAAGGGTATTTAAGTCTTGACAATATGCTCTTGCCACCTTACTTAATTCTCAGTTATGGAGGAGGTTAAGTGCATACGAGTTAGGTTGACATCACGCTCTTTTTGTCATTCTGATTATGGTTTGATACTTAACCGTAGCCCAGTAACTACCTGGATACTGTTAGTTAACTTTTGGTCCACCTAATCATAACCATATCCCTTGTGTTAATTGCTTAGTCCCGAGTGTTAATACTAGCTTAAACAAGTACCATGATATTAACGTGTGACTAGGGTATTATGGGTGATGTGTTATATGGTGGAATTCATGCAATTGGGAAATGATTCCTATAGTTTCAAAGATATATAAACCTTGAATAATAGTTTCACCCCACTCTTATGGAAGGTAAAGTTGACAGGTCCTACTAGATATGAGTACCTAGACAAAAGGAATGGTGCATACCACCTTTTGGATGCTAAGAGGGTAGTGAAATATTCACATCTCAATGTTATGATTAAAGTTATGAATTATAGGTCTGAAGTTACATTTTTTTTGAAGTTCTTTTTTTTCTTATTTTCAATGATAAGAATTAGCGACATTATAAACAATTTATTTATTTATTTTTTATCACAAATATGGGGAACATTACATATGTTGTCAGAGAAAATTTTACAGCACTTGGACCTTGAATAGGGGCATTAGGAGAATGACATTCAGCAGGAAACAAGTTATAAGCAACATTGGCTAGTAGATCAACTTCTGAATTACTCATCCTAGGAATAGAATTTATATTAAATGCTGTAAATTTATGCATTAAAATCCATACCTCAGTTTGGTATCTTTTCAGATGTGATGATAAATAATGTATGGTGTTTCTTACCTTCTTGACCATGATTTATGAATCACCGAATACTATCAAATTTCACACGTCCATATCCAATGCTTTCCTAAGTCCTTGCAGAAGTGCTTCATACTCGGCCGTGTTGTTAGTGCATTCAAACTCTAATCGAAAAGCAATAAAATTTTTATTGCCTATAGGGTCAATGAGTACACAACCATCGCCTGCTCCTTCTTGGAATTTAGATCCATCAAAATATAAGGACCAGATCTGTGCATCATTAGTATTTCTTCGTGCATTTGGAGAATCTGATATCTAAGTGCAGATTATTACTTTAGATTGTTGTTTTGGGTCTGTGATAGGAGAAATTCTAGTCATGAAGTTATCGAAAAAGGTATTCATCACCTGCGTTTCCATTGAATTTACTATTGTAACAAAAGGATCGTTTGGAACATTCAAATCTATCATGGTATTCTTAATATAACGTTCTCGGTTTATGCTGATTTTATTGGGCTGTCCATTTTCAGGTAGCCACAAGTGAGACCAGTCTGTAGCGAAATAACCATGTCATTGTTATGACCAATCTCTCCTTAAAAAGAGACCATTAAATTTGGGAATATCAACAATGATAATATTAATAATCTGAAGAACTTTAGGATTGGATGATAATCTAATCAACACATCCTTAAGATCACCGATTACTTTAACATTTGTTCGATCTAGCTGAATAATTTTAAGATCAGAAGGTTGTACTTCTGCATTAAGTTTTTGACATACAGATAGAGGTATCATGTTTGATAATGCACTAGTGTCAAACATACGATTATGTACATTCCTATTGAAAACTTCAAAGGTTAATAAAAAAGGTGGTACATTTTTCTGTGTGGAAACAACAAAATTCTGCTGATTTTTTGTTGTTGTCCCTAAAACAATTTTATTTACATTTGCTACAGTTTTTTCTGCTAAGTCACTTTTGTCTTGAGGTTCAGATGTATTTTTAGTTGGGACATTTTTAGCTGTGTTTGAATCAATTTCTGATGAATTTTTGCTGCTAACATCATTCTTTTTACTGTTTTCAGCGATTCTTTGAATCATTTTCTGCAAAATAGGAGGAAATTTTAGCAGTTCAAAAACAAAAATATTGGCCCTTAGTTTTTTCAGATCTTCGATTAAATCATATTCTAAAACTGGGGCAGATAAGTTTTGTCTAGTTTCAGTTTTTTTTTTTTTTTTGGAAACATATTTTTACTTGTTTCTCTAGCGGGCTTGGTGTGTTCTTCACTCCTAATGTTGTAAGGGTTGAGAGTTTCAAAATTTGCTTGAAATATAGTGTCCAACAAGTGCCCAAAAATAGGGGGAGATAATTCCTCCTCTTCTTCCTAAACTGTATCATCAAAATTTTCAGGAGGAACATAAACAAAATTTTCATCCGCTTCTAATATCATTTGCAAAGCATACTGCAAATTTTCAAAATTTAGACCTTCTGTGGTTGGGTTTGGCCAGTTTGGATGGAAAGGATTTCTAAAAGGAGGTTTAAAACTTCCTTTTCTTGTTGATGCCTCCTCATTCAATCTCTTCAAGTCAACTACCTGATTGGACGATTTTTAGAAATATTTATGGAAGCTCTCTAACTCTAAAGTTTCTTGTTGATTTTTTGTTTGGGGAGGCCTAGCAAGAATTTATATTTTCTTCTTATAGGACAAATTTGTTTCAGCTTCACTATTAAGATTATATTTTAAGCTTAATATATATTTATCGATGTGGCCTGCCTCATCAAAGGATTCTAGCAAAGTGTTCTTATTGAACCTTTTAACCCATATGGCTATGTTATTGTGTAAGGCCTTATCATAGTATGCAACTATTAGACTTTGAGCGGGCATCAAATATACAAGTA
>JZKD02S0588373.1:48835-68190 GCA_000966675.3 Picea glauca | reverse complement strand
TCTTATTGATGAAGTGTGTCCCTTGATCAATCATCAATGTTCTTGGACATCGAAATCAATTACTATATTCTCGAAAAAAAAGTGCACAATAGTTTCTATGTTGCAATATGTAACTGGCGCAACTTCTTCCCATTGAGTTAGATACTTTGTGGTTGTAATAATGTACATCACCCCCAATCATATTGTTGGTGGGTTGATTTGTCCAATAAATTATATGGCCCACTTATCAAAAAAGTGTAATGTAACTTGTGGATTCAATGGCATCCCATCCATTCTAGAGGGATTTTTGACCCTTTGACAAACATCACATGTCTGAGAATATTCCCTTGCATCCATGTGGAGTGTAGGCCACCATAGTCCTGCACATAATATCTTATGTGTAGTATCTTTACCTACATAATTTCCTCTTGTTATCTCTTTGTGCACTTCTGCCAATATAATTGATCTTTCATGTTTGACGACACAACGTCATAATATTTCATCTACACCTAGATTATATAAGCTTCCTACAATTAATTGGTAGTATGAAGCCTTCACTACCATCTGATTTTTCTGCACAACTCTCATGTCTGAGGGGGCCATCTTTCTACTTGATAACTTTACAATGTTTGTAAAATAATCATCCACAATATTAACCGAGAATAATTTTGCATCAGGCAAGTTGTCATCTAGGTTTCCTACCTCTTCTCCTGAGAGTATGTGTGATAAGTGATCTGGTACTGCATTGACTTTGCCTTATTTTACTACTACTTCAAAGTCATATTCTTGAAATAATAAGATCCATCTTCAAATCCTTCCCCCCAACACTGGATTTTTGACCAGGTATCTCAATGCAAAATGATTAGTGTACATCATAAAGTGTGAGCCTAGAAAGTAGTGTTTGAACTTTTGTAGTGCATATACCATAGCCAATCCCTCATGTTCTTTTGTGGTACAGTTTGTTTTTCGTTGTTGATAGGTTCCTTCTTGCAAAATCGATTGGGTGCTCTATCTCTCCCTTGCCTGACTATGACAAGATTGCGCCCAATGCTATTAATGAGGCATCCACGTGCAGATGAATGTCCTTGTTCCAATCTGGGAAAATTAAGATCGACATAGTTACTAACTTTTGTATCAGTTTGTCGAGTCCTTTTTGAAAATTGTCATTCCACTTGAACTTTGTTTTTTTTTTTAATAATTTTTCCGTTTGTACTGTAATCTGTGTGTATCCTTTGATAAATTTCTTGTAATACCTTGTGCAACCCAATGTTGGGCACAAATTTTTGAATGATGCAAGTGGTTGTAAGTCCAAAGCAACTCCAATCTTTGCAGGATCAACTATTAGAAATTATTTGCATACCATTTGTCCCAATAATATTCCAAATGATGCGCAAAAAATACAATTCTTCAAGTTTAAGGATATCTAATGTTTTCTACACTTATCCAACATCAATCTTAGCAATTCAACACGATCTCGTAAAGGGATAAATATATTCCAGGCATCCAAGTAGACTTTGAGAAACTTATGAATAAACTCCTTAAACACTGCGACAACTACTCTTGAAAATATTGTAGGTGCATTCTTTAACCCCAATGACATCATTGTGTATTGAAATCTTTCCCATTCTATCACAAATGTATTTTTATGTGTATCTTCCTTCGCAATTCTTATATGATGGTAGCATGATAAACCATCTATCAATGAATAGGATTCTTATCCTCCTACCTTTTCTAGTACTTCATCTGTAAATGGCATTGGGATCGTCATGTTGAAACTTCATGCATTCTTTGCTGCAAATTTTCCAAACCTACTTCTAAGTCTGATGTACAGAAAATGATGCTTCTCCAACATAACACAACTTATGTAGTGGGGTTCACATAGTCATCCATCCTCATAGTCATGTTATCAATGTTGTCAATTTCATATCCCTTCGCAGGTTCTACGTACCTCCTTCCCTCTTTTGGGTCTAATGGCGCAGTAACTTTCATCCCTCCTACTTCAAATATCATCTCTCTCCTTTTCATAATGATAATGGTTTGGTTATCGAATTCCCATTATAGTCCCATTAATGCTAGGTATGGATGGTTTTAATCCACAATCTTGATAACTTCAAAGTTTGTGACACTACACACTCCATCTATATTCATAGGTATTCACGTTAATCAATAAATAGGTACGATCTTGTACTAGTTTTCTAATTTCAATTGAATGGGTGACCAAGCTAACTTGGGTTTTCCCATAATCTCCCATGTCTTATTAGGTAACACATTCACATAGAACCCCAATTCTAAGATCACATTGTAGATATCATATTCTCCAATCTGCACATTGAACCTAAACTCTCCATTGGTTCTTTTCTTGAGAATTAGTTGGTTCACGACTTTATTTTCAATAGGGACTACATTTACTTGAGTACATTGATCGATCATAGAGAATAATGTATGCAATTCCTTTTCATCTTCAACCATCTTTAGGAAACTCTTCAAAAAAATTCCTAAGGTACTTAACTTCTCCAATGATCCTTTGGTGTTGGCCTAGTCATTAGTGGGAGGCCTATCTACCATATGTGGTGAAGAAGATGTTGATGTTTCCCACTCTTATCGTAATAGTTCCTCCCTTGTCCTTTTATAGGTCTCTTTTTTGTCTCATGGATCAAATGTTGGCATGGGTACTGTTGATTTATTTACCCATTGCTTAGTTTATTTCCTTTCATTGGTTTCATATCCCCCTTTTTTAGTCCCTTCATGTGTAACGACTACTATTTTAGGTCCTTCATCCCGTATCTTGGTGAATATCTTTTGAATGTTCAGATTCTGGTTTTGATTACCTTCAACTTACCACTTTTCCAACAATTGTGGAAAGTCCTATGTCGCATGTTCTAACACCCATCAGTAAGTGCATGTTGTGTAGGTTTTTTGTAAATATAGCGCTAGGTGTCTTGGTTGGTTACAGTTATATCATATTATGGGACCTCTTCCTCCTCTCCTGAAATTTTCTCTATCTCAACCCCTACCAAATCCTCCATGGTTTCCTTGATTAAATCCTCTTTCATTATTGTATTTCCATCCTCTTTCTATCACAACATTCTCCTCCCGAATTATGTACATATCTAATGTGATCTCCCTCATCATATCAAATGCATGATAATCCTTATTTTCATGTCTCAAAAATTTGCAAAAGCTACATAATAAGCTTCTTGGGGTACTTTGATATTTTTGTAATAATTGGCACTCATGGGGGTTATTTCCCCATTTCTTTCATATCTCATAGTATCCTCCTCTTGGTAGTGGGATTGGTGCTCCAGATAATAAGTACTACATAAAAGCTAGACATTTGTCTTTATGGTGACCTTCATTCCTACACTTGGTGCACCATACTTGTTCATGTTTTTCTTTCCCCTTTGTGATTTCTACCAACTCAATTGATAATGCATCTAGTATGTTTTGAATCTGCTCCATTCCATTGTTGTCTTTGACTGGAGAGGCTTCCAAATTCATATTAATCTCCAATTCCTCAGACTGTGATGTAACCTTTTGATGTAATAACGGACTATGGACGTGAGGTAGTAAAATTGCAATGAACCACTCTATATGTTGTTGATCAGATATTTGGAATGTTAATCTTCCCATAAAATCTTTGAACCTATTATCTAACTACCATACTAACTCAGTGTCTACCTGATGATCTCCTTAAGCTCGATAATGTACAAAAACGCTAATACCCTTGTTTCCCCCAGTTTTTAAATATAACTATAATTGCCCAAGATATTATCTTGGACTAATTATGTATCATTTTTTTATTTGATGAAATTTTGTATGAAAGGGTCAATGTATGAATTTTTTGTTATTAATATAAATTGGATATGTATTGCATAACTGTTGAAAGGGGGGGAGTTTTCCAAGATAGACCATGCATTGTATGAGAGAGATGGTGAGCGAAACCAAGAATGGTTGATATGATGCTCACCAAACCAATACCTAATGGGTGTAATTTCTCAACAATCCTTTGAACCAAAAATGAATTACCATTCATGCTTGTAGTTGGAAGGCCATCCTTAAGAGTTAATGAGGAGATGGGGCAGGGTACTGTAGGCAGCCAACAATTTTGTCAATTGTTATCACAATTAAAATCACCACAAAGAGGTTATACCTTTTTGTAGCTGCCACCTCCTTAAATTTATAAACACTCATGTTTTTGGGCTTTGAGNTAACTTTCATCCCTCCTACTTCAAATATCATCTCTCTCCTTTTCATAATGATAATGGTTTGGTTATCGAATTCCCATTATAGTCCCATTAATGCTAGGTATGGATGGTTTTAATCCACAATCTTGATAACTTCAAAGTTTGTGACACTACACACTCCATCTATATTCATAGGTATTCACGTTAATCAATAAATAGGTACGATCTTGTACTAGTTTTCTAATTTCAATTGAATGGGTGACCAAGCTAACTTGGGTTTTCCCATAATCTCCCATGTCTTATTAGGTAACACATTCACATAGAACCCCAATTCTAAGATCACATTGTAGATATCATATTCTCCAATCTGCACATTGAACCTAAACTCTCCATTGGTTCTTTTCTTGAGAATTAGTTGGTTCACGACTTTATTTTCAATAGGGACTACATTTACTTGAGTACATTGATCGATCATAGAGAATAATGTATGCAATTCCTTTTCATCTTCAACCATCTTTAGGAAACTCTTCAAAAAAATTCCTAAGGTACTTAACTTCTCCAATGATCCTTTGGTGTTGGCCTAGTCATTAGTGGGAGGCCTATCTACCATATGTGGTGAAGAAGATGTTGATGTTTCCCACTCTTATCGTAATAGTTCCTCCCTTGTCCTTTTATAGGTCTCTTTTTTGTCTCATGGATCAAATGTTGGCATGGGTACTGTTGATTTATTTACCCATTGCTTAGTCTATTTCCTTTCATTGGTTTCATATCCCCCTTTTTTAGTCCCTTCATGTGTAACGACTACTATGTTAGGTCCTTCATCCCGTATCTTGGTGAATATCTTTTGAATGTTCAGATTCTAGTTTTGATTACCTTCGACCTACCACTTTTCCAACAATTGTGGAAAGTCCTATGTCGCATGTTCTAACACCCATCAGTAAGTGCATGTTGTGTAGGTGTTTTGTAAATATAGCGCTAGGTGTCTTGGTTGCTTACAGTTATATCATATTATGGGACCTCTTCCTCCTCTCCTGAAATTTTCTCTATCTCAACCCCTACCGAATCCTCCATGGTTTCCTTGATTAAATCCTCTTTCATTATTGTATTTCCATCCTCTTTCTATCACAACATTCTCCTCCTGAATTATGTACATATCTAATGCGATCTCCCTCATCATATCAAATGCATGATAATCGTTATTTTCATGTCTCAAAAATTTGCAAAAGCTACATAATAAGCTTCTTGGGGTACTTTGATATTTTTGTAATAATTGGCACTCATGGGGGTTATTTCCCCATTTATTTCATATCTCACAGTATCCTCCTCTTGGTAGTGGGCTTGGTGCTCTAGATAATAAGTACTACGTAAAATCTAGATGTTTATCTTTATGGTGACCTTCATTCCTACACTTGGTGCACCATACTTGTTCATGTTTCTCTTTCCCCTTTGTGATTTCTACCAACTCAATTGATAATGCATCTAGTATGTTTTGAATCTGCTCCATTCCATTGTTGTCTTTGACCGGAGAGGCTTCCAACTTCATATTAATCTCCAATTCCTCAGACTGTGATGTAACCTTTTGATGTAATAATGGACTATGGATGTGAGGTAGTAAAATTGCAATGAACCACTCTATATGTTGTTGATCGGATATTTGGAATGTTAATCTTCCCATAAAATATTTCAACCTATTATCAAACTACCATACTAACTCAGTCTCTACCTGATTGATCTCCTTGAGCTCGATAATGTACAAAAAATCTAATACCCTTGTTTCCCCCATTATTTAAATATAACTATAACTGCCCAAGATATTATCTTGGACTAATTATGTATGATTTTTTTATTTGATGAACCTTTGTATGAAAGGGTCAATGTATGAATTTTCTGTTATTAATATAAATTGGATATGTATTGCACAATTGTTGAAAGGGGGGGACTTTTCCAAGATAGACCATGCATTGTATGAGAGAGATGGTGAGTGAAACCAAGAATGGTTGATATGATGCTCACCAAACCAATACCTAATGGGTGTAATTTCTCAACAATCCTTTGAACCAAAAATGAATTACCATTCAGGCTGGTAGTTAGAAGGCCATCCTTAAGAGTTAATGAGGAGATGGGGCAGGGTACTGTAGGCAGCCAACAATTTTGTCAATTGTTATCACAATTAAAATCACCACAAAGAGGTTATACCTTTCTGTAGCTGCCACCTCCTTAAATTTATAAACACTCATGTTTTTGGGCTTTGAGGTGATGATTGGGTTTCAATTATCTTATTAATTTATTCATGATGGGTTTAGGGCCAAGGTCGGGGATGTGCAATTGGAGTTCACAGAGGACTCTGTCACTCGAGCAACAAGATTCCCACTAGAAGGTGAAAAGTGGTTTAAAAATGACAAAATGGAGGATGTTCCATGAAGTTTGTTCATGGTCTCTCACAAGTATACCTGTTGTCCTAAATGTATTCCTATTAACCTACTGAAACCATGATGGCAGAACCTTATTTTGATTTTGAAATAGTTTATAACCTGCGAGGGCAGGTATACTTTGGTGTTTTTATACCACATCTGACTGCTTATGTTAATCATAGGGTTTGAATTGAACATGTTGTTCTACCTGTTAATGAGCCTATACAAAATATCGAAATGATTTAAGAGATAGAGCATGAACTCTTTATCGAGCCTCTTTCATCACGGGCTCATAAAATCCTCTTGATATCTCACCTATCACAAATAGGGGATAATTGGGAAAGTTTTTTGAGTCGAAATGGTTTTGCCCAAACTGACTACACAGTGAACCCGCCTTTAAATGTAAATCCAAATTTTGATAGTCCTCTGAGCAAAAGTCCGGGTTTCATTTCACCAGATGGCTATGAAATTAATGAATCTATGTCCATTTCTTTGAAAACCCCCATGGTTAAGAAATCACGATGTATTTTCTTGTCCAAGAAATCGTTGGAATAGGTAGTTGATGAATTAAAAGGAATTGTTTCCCCTGTTCTTGCTAATGAACCTAATCAGAACCATAGTGACAAAACTATTGTTAGGAAATTTCGTAACGGTAAGAAAAAGTAGAGTTCAGATTTGAATTTCATGAACAAGAGGTCTGGTTGATTGATATCTAAGAGTTTAAGGAATCTAAAAAAGGATCATTTGAGTTTTTTCTCTTCGATCGAGGTCAATTGTCACTATTCAGATCAAGAAATCAATGATTTCCTTGCTCGGGAAGATCCAGATAACTAGTCTCTCAAAAACGAAACTATTGGTGAGGTTGACTAGTATGATTTTGTCTCTATATTACCTCCATGTCTCAAAGGACAAGAAATTTTCAGTAGAATTGGTCACCACTTGAAACAAGCCACAAGCAAACATGAAATACCTGTTTCCAAAAACATTCCACATCGGTCAGCTATTGCACGAGTACATTGTGACAATTGTTTAGATTGGATAGAATGTTATTACAGGGACATTCCATTGTTACAGGAACAAGTAAAATTTTTGGTTTCTCGCAATGCTTTACTTGAACAAGAAAACCAAGAGCTGAAATCATGTGCAGAGTGAGAAAATAAAAGACCCGAAAGATCCAGTAATCTAATCATCAAAGATGAAACCAACTTCAATTCCATGATTAATTTGAAACTTTTCGATCCTTCACTTTATAATATATAATGGAAGATGATAATTATGATTTTGTTTACATGAAGAAACCATCTTGGATCATAAACTCTATTATTCAGTAGTTTCTTTCTTTTATGTTGATAAAAAAAATTTATTATTTTGATAAACCAACTCCTACAGGAGTGGTTTCCATTTGTGTTATTTTTATAATATTGTCTTTTTTTGGGTGGTTGCACTCTATCTTGCATGATACGAGTATGTGAATCCTAATCTAGTTTAAATACTGATCACTATTAGTAGTGAATACATCTTTGGCTAGGATACATCATGGACATATGATTTTTTGAAAACCAATATGGAGAAGTTGTTCATCATTTGTCTTTAGATCTGTGTGACGCTTATCCCATTATGTTTTTTCCTCCATCGTATAAAATATCGTAATGGTTGATTCAACTTTAGTCTTGTTATCATATGGTATTTCATATCATTAAGAACTTTAATTATGTCTTTAATTTGTTGTCCATATTACATCAGTGATCAATCTGCCATTTAATTATTGTTGATTTATGCTAGATATTGAATGATGGATTATATGAATACTTTGAATTGAGTTTTGTCTATTTATAAGAGTTCATGATTATAAGATCACCAAATATATACATTTATCATTCTGTCATTAATATTCTCGCTCCATTGCATTTTTGAGTTTATTCTAGGCGTATTAGCTCTGTTTTGTTATAGGTTTCTCTCATATGTAGGACAGTGAGGAGTCTTGAATTGCAAAGGAAGATAAATTCAGTTTAGTCGATTAGTTACAGGTTAGTTTACATGTTATTTATTTAAAATATTTTGTTAATGAAATGAAAACAACATGAATTATCTTTTGACTATTTAAATATTCTTATTTCAAATATTATTATATTAGCATTCGTTAGTTTAGATATTTAGACATTCAAAAGAAAAAAAAAATGTATGTTCTTTCTTTATCTCTTCTATGAACACTTTCAAAAACATTTGTTTCACAAGATGTCAAGTAAATATTGTACGTTGTACATAGACTGTTTATAATCAATTGTATATATTCATGTTTCCATTTGAACATTTGTAATTATTATATTATTAAGTATCATAGATTTATAGATTAGTTTCTTTTATTTTATTATTTTTAGGACTTTAGTTGGCCAACAGAGCCATTAAACTCGTCGGGTCATTTCATTCCAAATGGCTTGGGTTATCTAGACAACCCCGGTTTGGATTTGACCTTCCAGTAGACAGTGTGTCATTTATGCCCATCAACAAATAGTGCTAGGAGGGCCTGGATTTGATTGATGGCACGTGGAGGTCGGAAGACCCCTATAGACAATCATTCTCCCATCGTGACTCGTAGTCGCATTGATACAAACATTACACTTGAAACAACAACTACCTCAAATGATAACCTTGATATTCTTGTCGAACCAGTGACACCACTCCCTCAAGGGATTGACGTCTGAGAAATTGTCCGCCAATCCCGTATAAGAACTCTAAGTGCCTTATCTCATATTAGAAAACTTGGTAGAAAACTCAATCAACCCCTCGACTTTACAAACTAACAAGAACAACTTCAAAGCACTGGTCTGCCTAGAAACATTGTATGGACTGTGAATATCATCAATCCTACTGAAACCCTTATCCCTCGTGCTGGAGGATCTAGTATTACACCATCCCCACCTAGTTCCTCTCCACCTTCTTCAGGAGGTGAGTCTTTAGACAAAGGAAGTTCCTCATCAGAACCATCTCATCCTTCAACTCCACCTTCTCCCATGGAAAACCAAAATAATCCTGCCAGACCCTAGCTCGATTGCCCAAATTTGACCCAGATTCGAAGCAATCAATTCAGGATCACATCAAGAAATTTATGTTAGCCATTAGGATCCGGAGTGTTGAACATGAGGATGTAGTATGAAGATTATTTCCTTATGATTTTTAGGGAAATGCCTCCACTTGGTGTTTTTCTCAACATCCCCAAAACATCGTCTCCTGGGACAAGTTCAAAACCTATTTTCTCGAAAAATTTGAAGATGATAAATATCTAGAAGTCTTGGTTATGGAACTATATAGCTTAAAAATGAACCCTAAATAAAAAGTGAAGGACTTTAATGAAAGGTTTCTCACGTTAAAGAAACAAATACTTGTATATTTGATGCCCGCTCAAAGTCTAATAGTTGCATACTATGATAAGGCCTTACACAATAACATAGCCATATGGGTTAAAAGGTTCAATAAGAACACTTTGCTAGAATCGTTTGATGAGGCAGGCCACATCGATAAATATATATTAAGATTAAAACATAATCTTAATAGTGAAGCTGAAACAAATTTGTCCTATAAGAAGAAAATATAAATTCTTGCTAAGCCTCCCCAAACAAAAAATCAACAAGAAAATTTAGAGTTAGACAGCTTCCATAAATATTTCTAAAAATCATCCAATCAGGTAGTTGAAATGAAGAGATCGAATGAGGAGGCATCAACAAGAAAAGGAATTTGTAAACCTCCTTTTAAAAAGACTTTCCATCCAAACTGGCCAAACTCAACCACAGAAGGTCTAAATTTTGAAAATTTGCAGTATGCTTTGCAAATAATATTAGAAGCAGATGAAAATTGTGTTTATGTTCCTCCTGAAAATTTTGATGATACAGTTTAGGAAGAAGAGGAGGACTTATCTACCCCTATTTTTGGGCACTTGTTGGACACTATCTTTCAAGCAAATTTTGAAACTGTCAACCCTTACAACATTAGGAGTGAAGAACACACCAAGCCCACTAGAGAAACAAGTAAAAATGTGTTTCCTAAATAAACAAATAAAACTGAAACTAGAAAAAACTTATCTGCCCCAGTTTTAGAATATCATTTAATCGAAGATCTGAAAAAACTAAGGGCCAATATTTTTGTTTTTGAACTGCTAAAATTTCCTCCTATTTTGCAGAAAACGATTCAAAGAATCGTTGAAAACAGTAAAAAGAATGATGTTAGCAGCAAAAATTCATCAGAAATTGATTCAAACACAGCTAAAAATGTCCCAACTAAAAATACATCTGAACGTCAAGACAAAAGAGACTTAGCAGAAAAAACTGTAGCAAATGTAAATAAAATTGTTTTAGGGACAACAATAAAAAATCAGTAGACTTTTGTTGTTTCCACACAGAAAAATGTACCACCTTTTTTATTAACCTTGGAAGTTTTCAATAGGAATGTACATAATTGTATGTTTGACACTGGTGCATTATCAAACATGATACCTCTATCTGTATGTCAAAAACTTAATGCAGAAGTACAACCTTCTGATCTTAAAATTATTCAGCTAGATCGAACAAATGTTAAAGTAATTGGTGATCTTAAGGATGTGTTGATTAGATTATCATCCAATCCTAAAGTTCTTCAGATTAATGATATTATCATTGTTGATATTCCCGAATTTAATGGTCTCTTTTTAAGTAGAGATTGGTCATAACAATGACATGGTTATTTCGCTACAAACTGGTCTCACTTGTGGCTACCTGAAAATGGACATCCCAATAAAATCAGGATAAACCGAGAACGTTATATTAAGAATACTATGATATATTTGAATGTTCCAAATGATCCTTTTGTTACAATAGTAAATACAATGTAAACGCAGGTGATGAATACCTTTTTCGATAACTTCATGACTAGAACTTCTCCTATCACAGACCCAAAACAACAATCTGAAGTAATAATCTACACTTAGATATCAGATTCTCCAAATGCGCGAAGCACTACTAATGATGCACAGATCTGGTCCTTATATTTCGATGGATCTAAATTCCAAGAAGGAGTAGGCGATGGTTGTGTACTCATTGACCCTACAGGCAATAAAAAATTTATTGCTTTTCGATTAGAGTTTGAATGCACTAACAACACGGCCGAGTATGAAGCACTTCTGCAACGACTTAGGAAAGCATTGGATATGGACGTGTGAAATTTGATAGTATTCGGTGATTCGGAAATCATGGTCAAGAAGGTAAGAAACACCATACATTATTTATCATCGCATATGAAAAGATACCAAACTGAGGTATGGATTTTAATGCATAAATTTTCAACATTTAATATAAATTCTATTCCTAGGATGAGTAACTCGGAAGTTGATCTACTAGCCAATGTTGCTTATAACTTGTTTCCTGCTGAATGTCATTCTCCTAATGCCCTTGTTCAAGGTCCAAGTGTTGGAAACTTTTTTCTGACAACATATGTAATGTTCCCCATATTTGTGATAAAAAATAAAAAAATAAATAAAAAATAAAATAAATAAATTGTTTATAATGTCACTAATTCTTATCATTGAAAATAAGAAAAAAGAGAACTTCTAAAAAAATGTAACTTCAGACCTATAATTCATAACTTTAATCATAACATTGAGATGTGAATATTTCACTACCCTCTTAGCATCCAAAAGGTGGTATGCACCATTCCTTTTGTCTAGGTACTCATATCTAGTAGGACCTGTCAACTTTACCTTCCATAAGAGTGGGGTGAAACTATTATTCAAGGTTTATATATATATGAAACTATAGGAATCATTTCCCAATTGCATGAATTCCACCATATAACACATAACCCATAATACCCTAGTCACACGTTAATATCATGGTACTTGTTTAAGCTAGTATTAACACTTGGGACTAAGCAATTAACACAAGGGATATGGTTATGATTAGGTGGACCACAAGTTAACTAACAGTATCCAGGTAGTTATTGGGCTACGGCTAAGTATCAAACCATAACCAGAACAACAAAAAGAGCGTGATGTCAACCTAACTCGTCTGCACTTAACCTCCTCCATAACTGAGCATTAAGTAAGGTGGCAAGAGCATATTGTCAAGACTTAAATACCCTTCCTGCCATATTAAATAGAGGTCGAGTGGAATACTCCGAGGGTTAATTCTTGACCTTTGTTGCTGCTGTGATTTTTCCACCTCAGACAGATCACATGGCCTCAGTCAGTATCCTTTACTCACCCATTACTCATATTCTCAAGAAATATTTCCCAGTATTGTTTCTTTATCGAAGCCAATCTTTGTGTAAACAAAAAATTGAACCATACGACCTCTGTTACTCTCGGCCCAAACAAAACAGTCAGCCACATGATACTGGGACTCTCATCGATTACTAGAGTGCCTTCAGAGAACCCTAGTTGGAGACTTTGAAAGGTAAGTGTTCTTCTATGCTGGTTATTTTCTTTATCCTACAAAGTTACCTTGTCTAGAAGTATACATAGATTTTACCTGTATCTTCTCAAGTGTTTGAAACTTTTGTAATTGCTTAAAATTTGCTTTGTAAGGTCCTTGAATAGGAATTTAGGCTACTAAAATGAAGATAGGATTCGATTGAAGATAGGCTTTGTCATTTCATAACTTCTTTTCTTTCAGCCTCCATCTGAGATGTAACGAAGACTTTTATTTTTTGAACCCTAAGTGCTTTAATATTAGAAGTTCTTTTGTGTACTAGTACCATGGCCAAAGCTATAACTCTGTGTTTAGACAAAAGAAAGTTCTACGAGGGTTGTTCGTTGATCTTGGGGTTTCGAATCTCCCCTCTGTAACCAGTCATATTCTACCGTTCATTATTGAATTTTTTGTATGAGTAGGTCATATTTCAAAGTATTGAACCTTTATAGTTCCTAAACCTACCCGTAAGGAGTCATGGCATACTGGATCCTCCCCTAAAATATTTATTGTAGGATAAAAAAAATAGTTGTTCTTTATTATTCAAATATTAGGGATATCCACAAGATTTCTTAACTATGGCTCAATGTGTTTTAGAGAGGTGATGGTTTCACTCTGAAACATTACCTCATATAGTCTTTAAAGAATTTTCCTGGTAGGGTTATTCCATAATCATTCCATGATTCTTGGTTTTCCTGTAGCTAGAGGGTTTTCGTCTTGTCTCTGTCGACAGGGTTTTCCAAGCATAGCGAACCTTGTTGACTCTCGTTCCTTATTATCGTTGGTCATCCAAACATAGTAGTTATTACAGGGGCAAGGGTGAAGTCTCATGTTTTCAACAGTTCAGTAATTTTGTGCGATTTTGGTAGTGTAGGATCTCTGTATGATTTAATCATTTTAATTTATAGTTCCTTATAAGTTTTATTTTTATTGTTAACAAATTGCTTGCATCAATCTAATGATGGGACCTCCTGATGTTTTGTGAGGTACCCATCAGTTTGACCTTGACCAACTTTTCCCTTCCATTCTATGGGTGTATTCTCAAACCGCGTGGTGATACGTCTGATCGAGACTGTAATCTAAGTGATGATGAAAATTCATGGATATCAAGTTTTTATATAGCATAGAGGTTGTTTTAGATTTTCTTTTTAATCTAATTTGTTTTAGAGTTCCATTGGTTTTCTCGTTCTCATTAATGTCTTTACTTCCTCGTAGGGGTTTCTTGCTCACAATTCTTTCGACTCAGAGTTGTGCCATGTAAAAAATGGTAATTGTAACAACCCTAATTGGATAAATGCTTAAAGATTACAAAGTAAAATTAATTAAAGAAAATAATTGTGGTTAACTAAGTAATAATTTAACTACAGATCACATTTAATGACCTGAGAAATAAATTTAAGAGATCAATGAAAAATGTTATAAAAATGGTTGCGTATGCAGAGAGGGATAGCCTATGAATCCCGAGAAGATAACACATTGAAGGGGGACGAAGGATGGAGGATGGGGGGTGGTTGGAGAAGTAACTGCATGAGTCTATAGAGGAGGAAGAAGGGAGAAGGGAAGGGTTACATGAGGGGGCTTCGACAGAGCATGGATTTCGGGAGGACTATGAGATTTGTTGTGAGCACAGAGTTTCTGACTGTGGTTTTTCATCAGTTGAGGCACCGAGTTGCTGGAGGTTTTGGGCACGGGGGCCAATTTATCCATAGATATCCTGGAGCTAGGTAGTTTTCCTAGTTGGCAGCGAGGACATTAGGTTTGGGCAGTTATTTTCTTATTTGTGGCAGGGTTGATCTGTGTATCAGGTAGCAGGAAGGCAGCAGCAAGGCAAAGAGGCAACATAAATTAGCATCAGAACCAGGTACTTGTTAAGTTATGTATTTATTTCATTCTTCCATGAATTCAGTAGTTATTGATAAATCTAAGTTACTAAAGTTGTTGTTATAAAAATCAATATCATGCTATGACATTTTGTTTCAGTTTATGAAATAAATTGCTTAGGAAACTTAATGATGTTTAGAATTATTTGGTTGTTACATATGGTATCAGAGCGTATTAGTTCGAAATATGGGCCTAAGGGCCAAAACCTCGAGTGTTAACTCCAACCACGCTTAAACCACAAACAAAACATGTTCAGTTTGACCCAATATGACTGATACAATATCCAAAAATATACTCAAGTAGTACCCCTAAGTTATCCAAGCAAAATGATCTCATAGATATATCACAAGTAACTACTTTAGGAAATACCCTGTAACTGGATCATGCATGGTCACTACAGTTTTAGTTTGAATATTCAAAGGAACACCCTTTAAAATAGCAGTAGCGAACCAGATAGTTTGAAGGATCACTTCCCACAAAATGGCCACCCTTAAAGCAGCCTGAATGAAGCTATTAAGCACAAAAACAGAGATGATAACTTAATTTTATTTGAACAATACTTGTCAATGAAGTTTCGGGTAGAATAGACACCTGAAATCGATGAAATGTCGAGGGAAGCTTCTATCGAAGGCTTGAAGTTGGCAATATCCAATAACTACACGAATTATACTAAATAAAATGCAAAAGGACATTTGTAGGACCTTGAAAAGGCCTACTTCATTTTGAACTTACCTAAATGAGGAACTGCCAATGTGCAGTTGGAAAAAGGAAATTTAGAAGACTTGTATCGCGTGGGAACAGTGTAAACTAGTTGCCTGTATTAGCCTCAGTGAAATTTTAAATAATGAAGAATCTCAGGAACTATAGGCCAATATAAATTTTAACCGTGCCAAGAGAGAAATTTTTACACCGCATAGAGTTTCATGCAATTAATCATTATCCCAAAGGAGAGTTGTCTAGTACGTAGGAGAATGGATCTGAGCCGTCAGATCTCGAGAAGTTGCGCAGGGTTTAAGTCCTAGTCTGCAGAGAAGGAGTCCGAGAAGAGTCATCGGGGTTTGGTTAAGCCAAGGAATAGAGATCTTGTGGTTCTCGAAATCCCGAGAATGGATTCCAGTCGTTGATCTCAGTAGGGACATGCGTCAGCATTCTGGGAGGTATCGAGATTTTACCTATTGGGAATTTCAAGGGTGTAGAACCATTGCATGAAGGAATCGCGATACGTGATTTCCCGATACAATCAGAGCCGTCCATCTGTGGGACAAGTGGAAACCATCGAGAACAATCGATGTTTGGCCCCATCATAAAATCGGGAATCGACGTATCGGGGATTTTGTGGACACAAAATCTCTACATTTCAAAATCGTTAAGTTTGAAACCCCGATGAGTGGGGCCAGTTGATCACACATCAGAGAGAGAGGATAACACCAGCGAGAGGGGCCAGCTCTCAGCCAACCAGAGTATCGGGAAATCGGGAATTCCGAAGACATAGTCACATTGGCATCAAAAACCCCAAAACAATGAGAAGCGATCAAGACCATCCATTCCTGGGATGGATGGTAGTGATCGAAGCCATCGGGAAAATTCCCAACAGGAGGTCGTCTATCGGGCCATTGCGGATCGAGAAATCGGAGTTCTCGTGGACAAAGTATCCATGCATAATGAAATAGGGAAACATGATTTCCCGATGGGTCAAGGAACGATGGGGCCCACGGAAGGGTCAGCAATGGACAAGTGGCCAATTGCATCGAGAACCGGGATATCGTGAGTTTCATGGACAAGGTGTCCATACACTACGAAATCACGAACCCTGAAATCCTGACGTAATTAACTTAACTCTTAGTCATTCATCAAAAGAATTAATTAATGAATGTTTAATTAGGACTTAATCACATCGCAAATCAGGATATTGGGGTTTTCAAGGACATAGAATGCTCGCATGTTGGAGTCGCAATCCATGATATCCCTATGGGTGTTTTGAACCGTTCATCAGTGAGGACGCGTGGCGAGAGATGCCAGAAAGTCGGAGTTTGGGATATCGAAGTTTCCGGAGTCGTGAAACTCTTGCACAATGGAATCGCGATCCGCGATTTCCCGACATGGTCGGAGCCGTCCGATTTGAGGGATGCGTGTCTGAGGATCTAAAAGAGTCGGGGTTTGGCATTTCGGGGTTTCTTCATGCAAAGGAATTGTTACATTGGAATTCATGATTTTGCGATACTCGATAGAGCGATGAGGAAATGGTGACATGGAGGAGAGAGCTCACACGTGCATCGAGGATTGGCATTTCAGGATTCTCGGTGACGAGAAAATCACGCCAGGAGAAGTCATGAAACCCCAAATCCTGACATAGAGTATGACGGTGGTCACATGGGAAAGGGTTGTATGGGCCCATAACATAACCAGGAGGGGCTAAAGTTTGAAGAAGCGCATCGGGATATCGGGAATCCCGTAGGCACGGGATTCATGCAAATCGATAGTGCGATATCCGAAATCTCGATAAGGGATAAGACTGCGGTCACAAGGCGAGGTCGTGTGGATCATGAGCATATCTTAAGGGGATAAGGCGCTAGGAGCATATCAGGGCTCAGAGAATCACGAGCCCTAAGGAATTGTGTGGTTCGACATTTGGAACCCCGAAACTTCAATGTATGATAGGGCCGGGGTCACATGGAACGATGGTCATATGAGGGGGATGTCTAGCCTGGAGGGCTAGCACATAAAGTGCCATATCAGAGATCGAGAGTCCGTGAGGAGAGGAAACTCTTGGTATTGGGCATAAGGAAACCCCGAAACCCGAAATTTAAGTGGGGAATTTTACAGTTAGGAGCAAAGGGCCGTGAGCAATACAGAAGACAATGTATATGCATCTAACTACATGCATATGCATAGACAAATAAATTTATTAATATAAATGAAATAAATTGAAATCAAAATACCAAAAATCCATATAGGGCTGGAATTACAAGCAAATCATTCTGTTTCAAAAGAGGAAATCACCATTCATTACCACAGTGTAAGGAAGGTTTATGCAATTTCTTAATTCGAATAACCCCACGTTCTTCATGAAGGTATTGGAACTGTGCACAACATGTAGACTGAATCATACCTCTTACCATAGCTGAGGGCGAGCTCCGCAAAGTATACAGACAGGGGATTGGTTCCCAACATTTCAAGGAGACTGGACTCCAGGTCTTGGATCTTGTCCGTGGCCACATCAATATACTTTGTTTTTGCAAAACGAACTGGAGCATATACAACAATAACCGATGCAAGTGAAGTGCTCAGAACAACGGTGAGGATGTGAACCATGGCAAGGGAAATCCAGGAAGCCTTTGAGCAGAGCAAAGATAGATCTGTGGAAGAGAAAAAATGATGCGAGGAGGGTCTCAGTGAGTGGGAAGGATGCGTAGGGCTTCGAAGAGCTGACAGGTGTAGTATTTGGGGGTTAGATACAAAGGAGCTTGAGGAAGCTAGACGAGCACGTGGAAACCATGCGTGCCCGAATTCTGTGTGTACATTTAAATTATTTCATATATATATTTTAAATTGTTAAGAATAACTTGAAATAAATTAAATAATTTAGTATAAATAATTTATATATAAATAAGGTTAAGTTAGTATAAAATTAAAGTAAAATTACTTTGGGTTAAATTAGTGTAATAATAATTTTAAAATTAATTATTTTACTTGAGTTTAAGGTTAATCTACCTTAAAATTCGATGTTAACCAAGCTTAGACGCTTAATCCTAAACCAAACCTAGCCAATTCCCCTGATGGAGTAATGTCTGTTTACAGAGAAGTAAAGAAAACTTACGCCTAACCTGGTTTCTAAGTTTAAGTAGCACCAATTTGAAACGTCCTGGAACTCACCCTGATAACTTTGGGGTGATGTAGGTTAAGTCATACAATATGGTCAGTACTCGAAGGGGTCGAGGTAGGGGAGCATCGTCACGAGCACCACCGACGCCACCCACACCATCAACACCACCGACACCACCAGCACCACCACCACCATCGCCCAAACTAGCCCTCATACTACACTCGTTGGAAGCCATTAACGAGACTTTAAAGGGCCACTAACCAGTAGGGACTGAAGTGGAACTCCCACCGTCTGGGACGGGTAATCCAGAAGCATCAAGGAATTCAAGGGGAGAATTTCCACCTGAAGACATCACGCGAGAGTTGCAGAAGATCAAACTTTCAGAGTTTTCCGCAGGTCGCACCAGTGAATGCGCGGAAGCATGGTTGGAAGGCATGACAAGGTGTTTTGCCTTAAGGGACTATGCGTCCAATTCAAAGGACAAGATCACAATTTTCCAGTTAAGAGATAGTGCCTTGAACTAGTGGGGCAACTTGGAAAGACAACTGCACCTTACCCCAGATACAGTATCTTGGGAACTTTTCGAGGAGAGGTTCTGAACGAAATATCTACTAGCATACTACGAGGAACAACAAGTAGGGGC
>JZKD02S0588373.1:37175-48825 GCA_000966675.3 Picea glauca | reverse complement strand
TATACATTTTATATTATTGATAAAATAGCCCTCAATTTTTCCTATGTATCATGGGGATTCGCCCATTTATTATACATATAAATTTAGGGGGGGTTCTTAAAATCACCCCTGGTTCCATTTGTCCTCCTGCAATGATTATAAAATATTTTGTTTCATACAAGTGTCATAGTCAAGTAGTTAGTTGGATCAAATAATATCTCTTTCCAACAGTCAAATCATTAATTACAATTAACCAAATTCAAAATTCAAAATTTCGATAAATGGAAATTTTTTTCCAATTTTGAATTTACCTAAAACGAAATAAATTTCCTAAGAAATTTTAATTTCAAAAAATAATTTATTTTTCGGGATGTTACCTCCTTTCCCCTTTCAATAAAACACTGTACTTAGTGTTAATTCCTTTCTTGGAACATGATTGGATGATATTTCTGCAAATCTCCCTCCAACTGCCAAGTGGCCTCCTCTGGGATAAAGTGCTTCCATTGCACCTTTACCTAAGCGACGGCTCTGTTCCGAAGTGTTATTTCTCTCCAATCCAGAATATGTAGGGGTTTTCCTTGGAAATCTCCTTCTGGTTCCACCCGCACCAAGTTCCAATCAATCATATGAGTAAGGTCATGAGCATAATTCTTTAACAAAGAAACATGAAATACATTATGAATTTTTAGATTGGTTGGAAGTGCAATTTGGTATGCTACGGGTCCAATTCGAGATTATATCTTGAAGGGCCCACAAAACCTGGGTGATAGCTTGGCACAGTTCCCTAGATTTAAGTAAACATGATCTCCCACTTGAAACTCTAAGTGTCTTCTCTTCTACTCCGCATAAATCTTATGTCTCTCTCGTGCCTCTTTTAACTTCTGTTGTAGCTTTCTTACTGTACTTTCCATTTCTTGGAGCATCTCTGGTCCAACCATGAGTCTGTCAACCAAGTTGTCCCAGCTAATTGGAGTCATACACTTTCTGTCATACAATACTTCGAAGGGGCTCAATTTAGCTAAAGTTTGGTATCCATTGTTATATGAAAATTCTACCAAGTGCAGGTAGTCTTCCCACTTACTTGGTTTTGTTCTTACGTACATGCAGAGCATATTCTCTATGATTTGGCTCATTCTTTTAGTCTGACCATCCATTTTTGGATGATAACTCATACTGAAATTCAAATTCGTATTTAGCCCTGCAAACAATTCTTTCCAAAAATAAGATGTGAATTTTACGTCTCTATCTGAAATCGCCATTTTAGGAATAGCATGCAATATAAAAAATTATTTCATAAATATTTCAGCGATGTTTATAGATTTAAAAGTAGACTTTACAAGAATAAAGTGTGCATACTTACTGAGTTTATCGATTACAACCATAATAGAATCATTTTGTTTCTGAGTTTTAGGAAAACCTGTAATAAATTCTAGTGATATGGTCTCCCATTTCCATTCTGGTAATGGTAAGGGATATAATAGGCCGACTGGATGCTGGTGTTCAACCTTTACCTGTTGAAAATATTGTCACTTAGCTACGTATTTTGTTGTTTTTCCCTTCATATTTGTCCAATAAAATAATTTTCTAAGTGTTGTTATCGTTTTTTGGTATCTTGGATGACTAGAATACGGTTTCTTATGAACTTCATCCAAAACTATTATCTTTAACTCTGTCAAATCTAGTATGTAAAGACTATTTTTAAATCGTAATAGGCCAGTTTTATCAATACCTAGATCTAGTTTGTCTGAGGTTACTGTCGTGTTTTGTAATTATGCCACTACCTTAGTGTAATTTTTGTTGTTAATAACAATAGACCTTATTCTCTGTTCCAGATCACTTTCTTCCCTGCTAACATTTATTTCAAATAACCCATGGACTCTTCTACTTAAAGCATATACTACCTTATTTTCCTTACCCTTGATATGTCTTACCTCAAATTTGAATTAGCTCAAGAAGGCTAGCCACCTTTCTTGTGTTGCATTAAGATCCGACTTATGAAACAAATATTTCATACCACTATTATCTGTCAGTAATAGAAACTTTTTTCCCATTATGTAGTGTCGCCACATTTTTAAGGCGTGTAATACCACGGCCAATTCTAAGTCATGAGTGACGTAATTTCTTTCATGCTCCTTTAATTTCTGGGACTCATAACAAATAATGTGTCCTTCTTGAGTTAGGAAGCCACCTAGTCCTTCTTTACTCACGTCTACAGATATGGTGAAGCCTTTTTCTGGACCTACTACTTTTAAAATGGGTGTGGTCGTTAATAATTCCTTTAACTTATTAAAACTATCTTGACATTTCTATGACTAGTTAAACTTGGTTCCCTTCTTTTGTAGTGATGTGATAGGGTATGCAATTTTGGAGAATCCATCTATAAATCTACGGTAATATCTGGTGATTTCCATGAATTACTGGATATCCTCTACATCCTTAGGTATCGGCCATTCCATGATGGCTCTTATTTTCTTAGGGTCAACTGCAATGCCTTCTGCAAAAATTACATGTCCTAGGTATTGTATTTTCTTTTGATAAAAATCACACTTATCGAATTTAGCATATAGTTTGTGCTTCCTCAAAGTTTTCAGAGTGATCCTTAAGTGTTCTTCATGTTCTTCTTCTATTTTATAATAGACCAGAATATTGTCGATAAATACCAGTACGAACTTGTCCAAGTACTGGTTGAAAACACTATTCATTAGACACATAAACATGGTTGGTGCGTTAGTGGGTCTGAAAGGTATAACTACAAATTTGTAATGTTTATATCTTGTTCGAAAAGTTGTTTTCCTTATGTCCTCATATTTTATCCTCACTTGGTGATATCCGGATCGTAAAACCAACTTCGAAAAGATTTTTTCCCCACCTACTTGATCGAACAGATCATTTATTCTAGGTAAGGAGTACTTGTTTTTTAATATTCATTTTATTCAATTGTCTATATTCGATACATACTCTTAGAGTACCATATTTCTTTTTCACAAAGAGGACTGGTGCTCCCCATGGTGAAACACTCAGTCTGATATACTCTTTATCCAATAATTCTTGTAGTTGAATTTTAATTCTGTCAATTCTGGTAAACTCATTCGGTAAGGTACTTTAGAGATAGGGGCTGAACCAGGTAGAAAGTCTATAGAAAATTCTATTTCCCTTCTAGTGGGTAATTCAGGTATTTTATCAACAAAGGCGTCTCTGAAATCACGTAGAACAACAAAGTCTTCCAAGTTGGGTTTATCTTCTTTTTATAACAGGTTTGTTACTTGGATGGTGTAAACTTGACACCCCTTTCTCATGCATTTCTTGAATTGCATTGATGTGACTTGTCTAACTGATACTGGTTTTTGTATACCTTGTGATGTTTTAGTCATGTCATTTACTTCTTTATACTTAAGTGACTTTGCATAAAAATCTAGCACTGCTTTATGCCATTCTAACCAATCCATTTTGATAATTACAACATAGGACCCTAGTGGTAGAATGTTCATATTTGGCTTTATGTTTTGACCACCTAAACTCAATTCATAATAAAAAATAAAGTCAACCACTTCCCTTTTAGTTCTTTTTGCTAGTTGTACCAGCCATGATTTTGTGTGTCTCATTCTCTTAAGTTTATTTCACTCTAGTACACAAAGAGTGATATAACTTAATGTATCTCTAGGATCAGTTAAAACAAAAATTCGAATGTTATTTATTTTACCTTCGATTTCCACCACAGAGGACTGGTGGTCAGCTTGTCGGGCATCCACGAATACCTTAATTTGATGCAGGCTTCTGTCCACGTCACCCACCACCGAGGCTTCCTGCAAATTATGAACAACATTTATGTTTATTGAATTTAAACATGGACAATTCCTCCTTAGATGAGGTTCTTGACATTACCAACACTTTAATGGTTCGCAGGGACTATCCCCAAACTTCTTCATTCCCAGATTTACTGGTTTATCGTTGCCTTGCATATTTGTATTGTTGGAATCAAAATATTTTCCAAGAAATCTTTTTGTTGCATTCCAATAAGGAGCTGGTTGGTATCCTTTCTTTCGATGGTTCATCCGGTCTTGTTTCTTATCCTTCCAAGATTTGGGAAACTTTGCTCGCTATTTGTATTCGTCGTAACACATTCATGCTTTCCTAAATACTTCACTCAAGGAATTGGGGTTCTCAAAATCATTTCTGTCGTTGTAAGACTCTGGTAAACAACTTAGGAACTGCCATATTTTTACTTTATCATCCCGGATATAAGGTACAAACCTTAGTAATTCCAAGAATTTGTTTATGATATCCTTCATAGTCATTTGACCAAGTCATAGCTCGTAAAATTCTTTAGTTTTCCTTTCATAGTAGCTTTCCAATACATATTGTTTCTTCAAGTATTTCTTAAAGTCAGACCATTCCATCTGTTTCTCCTTTAGTCCCTTGGCCAATTTCAGGTGTTGCCACCAAATGTTGGCTTTTCCTTTCAAATTATAGATGGTCATTCTAACTTTCATATTGTTGGAATAGTTGTATATCTAGAAATAATTTTTGATGTCCAGTAACCATGCTTCATCTTCTTCCCCTATTCTAGACTCCCTGTAAAAGGTAACAGGTTTGATTTTCTTAAATTCTCTTTGAAGGTGGTCTACTTGTTTTCTTTTTCTGTCTATTTGTGTTTTATCTTCAGCTGAAGGTGTACCTTCAGACGAGCTATCCCCCCTTTCTGCTTCAGGACCAGAATTCTTGGAGGCCCTTTTACTGACCTCTTCTTCCTGGTTGTCATCCTTCGGGGATTTCTTTGTCACTATACTTTGCAACAAGACTTCATTTATTTCCTTCTGTTCTTTTTGTGCTTTTCTCAATTTCTCATTGTCTTCTTTGAAAGCTTGTATCTCAACAATGAGATTCCTCATCATTTCCAAAACTTCAGTAGCTGATATTTTGTCACTATTCTCTCTTGGGTCTTCAGGAGGTGTTTGTTCAGGATTCCCATCAAGTTTGATTTCTACGTCATCCTCGGCTTCCATGATTGACACAAAACAGAAAAGGGCTTTCTATTTGTAACAGTAAAGGTTTTATTAGTTTTACATAAACATAAATATGTACTAAGTAAATAATATGGCCATGTTCAAGTTCCATGTGTTGTAACCTTTTATCTGATACCATATGTAATGGTCCCCATATTTGCGATAGAAAAAAAAAAAATTGTTTATAATGTCACTAATTCTTATCATTTAAAATAAGACAAAAGAAAACTTCTAAAAAATCATAACTTCAGACTTATACTTCATAACTTTAATCATAACGTTGATATGTGAATATTTCACTACCCTCTTGGCATCCAAAAGGTGGTCCACACCATTCCTTTTGTCTAGGTACTCATATCTAGTAGAACATGTCAACTTTACCTTCCATAAGAGTGGGGTGAAACTACTATTCAAGGTTGATATCTCTTTCTAAACTATAAGAATCCTTTCCCAATTGTGTGAATTCCACCGTATAACACATAACCCATAGTACCCTAGTCACATGTTAATATTGTGGTACTTGTTTAAGCTAGTATTAACACTCAGGACTAAGAGATTAACCCAAGGTATATGGTTATGATTCGGTGGACCACAAGTTAACTAACAGTATCAAGGTAGTTATCGGGCTACGGTTAAGTGTCAAATCATAACCAGAACAACCAAAAGAGCATGATCTCAACCTAACTTGTCTGCACTTAACCTCCTCCATAACTGAGCATTAGGTAAGGTGGCAGGAGCATACTGTCAAGACTTAAAGACCCTTCCTTTGATATTAAATAGAGGTCGGGTGTCATACTCCCAGGGTTAATGCTCAGCCTCCGTTCCCACTGTGCTTTTTCCACCTCAGACCCATCACATGGCCTCGACCCATATCCTTTACTCACCCATTACTCAGATTATTGGGAAATGGTTCCCAGTATTGTTTCTTTGTCGAACCCAATCATTTTGTAAACACAGAATTCAACCATATAACCTTTGTTACTCTCGGCCCAAACGAAACAGTCAGCCACGTGATACTGGGACTCTCGTCGATGACTAGAGTGCCTTCAGAGAACCCTGGTTGGAGACTTTGAAAGGTAAGAATTATTTTATGTTGGTTATTTTCTTTATCCTACAAAGTTACCTTATCTAGAAGTATACATAGATTTTACCTGTATCTTCTCGAGTGTTTGAGACTTTTGTAATTGCTTAAAATTTGTTTTGTAAGGTCCTTGAATAGGAATTTAGGCTACTAAAATGAAGATCAAATTCGATTGAAGCCGTTCTCTGTCATTTCATAACTTAATTTCTTTTAGCCTCCTTCTCGGATGTAACGAAGAATTTCCTTTTTCGAAGCCTAAGTGCTTTAATATTAGAAGGTTTTCTGTGTACTAGCACCATGGCCAAAGCTGTAACTCTGTGTTTAGACAAAAGAAAGTTCTATGAAGGTTCTTCATCGAGCTTGGGGGTTCCACTCTCCCCTATGTAACTAGTCATTTTCTACCAGTCATTATTGAATTTTTTGTATGATCAGGTCATATTTCAAAGTATTGAACCTTTATAGTTCCCTGACCTACCCCTAAGGAGTCATGGCATACTAGATCCTCCCCTGAAATATTTATTGTAAGATAAAAAAATAGTTATTCTTTATTATTCAAAGACTAGGGATATCCACAAGATTTATTAATTATGGCTCAACGCGTTTAAGAGAGGTGATGGTTTCACTACGAAACATTACCTCAGAGAGTCTTTAAATAAGTTTCCTGGTAGGGTTATTCCATAATCATTCCACGATTCTTGGTTTTCCAGGAACTAAAGGGTTTTCATCTTGTCTCTGTCGACGGGGTTTTACAAGCATCTCGAACCCTGTTGGCCCTCATTGTTTATTATTGTCGGCCATCCAAACATAGAAATTATTACAGGGGAAAGGGTGAAGTCTCATGGTTGCAATAGTTCAGTAATTTTGTGTGATTTTGGTAGTGTAGGATCTCTGTATGAATTAATCATTTTAATTTACAGTTTCTTATAAGTTTTCTTTTTATTGTTAACAAATTGCTTGCATCAATATAATGATGGGACCTCCTGATGTTTTGCAAGGTACCCATCAATTCAACCTCGACCGACTTTTCCCTTCCATTATGTGGGCATCTTCCTGAACCGCATGGTGATACGTTTGATCCAGACTGTAAGTTATGTGATGATGTAAATTCATGGATATCAAGTTTTTCTATAGCATAGACGTTGTCTTAGATTTTCTTTTTAATATAATCTATTTCAAAGTTCCATTTGTTTTCTCATTCTCATTAATGTCTTTACTTCCTCGCAGGGGTTT
Source organism: Picea glauca (assembly GCA_000966675.3). Lineage (NCBI taxonomy): Eukaryota > Viridiplantae > Streptophyta > Pinopsida > Pinales > Pinaceae > Picea > Picea glauca. The sequence continues at coordinate 41,532 of JZKD02S0588373.1, read as the reverse complement.
CTTTCTCACAAGTCTTTCGACTTGGAGTCGTTCCATGTAAAAAAAGGTTATTAGGATCTAAAGTAGCACTTCAACTTCTTACAACTTCTATTGAGTGATTTGATTTGTATATAGTCATTGTTTGTAGAGGTGCCATATTTTTATGGCGCATGATTTAATTATGTACTTGAGTTTTTTTAACAATAAATCCCTAAGGGTCGAACCCTTCACTCTGTAACAAAAAGTTAAGGTCGATTTAAGTGAATACGACCAATTGGTCCATTTCGTGTTGGCAAATTGATTATGATATATTTAGGATTTTAAGTTGGATAATTGTTCCCGATTATTGTCGAATATGTGACTACTTATTACAATTAATTATAGGGTGTGAGTCTATGAAAAATAAAATTGTACATACTGTTTTAGTTTTTCAAAGATTGTCATCGGGATCAATAATGTTATTTATTTCTTTTATTTCATTACTATCAGGCTATTACAATTACTAGGGTGATTTATAATTCTTTGTTAACAAAGCTTGAGAATGTACCAGATATGTGTAAATCTATTTAAGGGTTCCAGGATAGTCTTTGATAGCTTGATTATTCAATTCCAAAACCTAATATATTATAATACCTACAGATATATGTATATTTATATACTATAGTTTTCCTGTAGTGAAATCTTACATTTTGCATGTTTATCTTCATATATATATATATATATATATATTAGGTACTTGTGTGCATAGTTATCTCTTATTACAGTATAACTGTAACTAAACCCCTCATTACGCTGACAAAATTCATATAACAAGTGCAATTTTTTTTTGTGTGTGTGTGCGTGTGTACAAGTGTAACAAGATATTATACTCTGCACTGCCACATGATGACAATTCATGACGCATGCAACTACGATGTCAACATAAAGATCTAAGACACACATCAATATCTTCCAATAAAGAACAACAATAAACCGACAAAATAAAAATACTGACTACCCGCCAGTCCTACCCTGCAATGGTTAGGACCTCCAAGACACATAAGAAACCCTGAAGCCTAGGTTCCCATTGATTTTAACCATTGGCGACTCTTCTGAGAAACATGGAGGTGTCTACATCCCGCCCGACACAATCCAGACCAAACAAAAAATACTAAATCAATAAACATCAAGGACAATCGCTGCACGATGAAGTTCTATGAATCAACACACATTATAAGAATTCCACGGTGCAAGAGGATTGATTTACGAAATCCATCATGAAACGACATAAGTGGGAGTGAAATGAAAACAACTTTATTTAAATCAAGAAGCAAGGGTAGTCATCTACTTTACTTCAAGGCGTAGAATTAATCATTCAATATTTTTACTGTAGCTAACATATCTAGATGAAGTGACTACACTTATGCCTATCATACCTAACATGGTTCCAAATAAAATAATCTGCTATGATTAATCAACCCATTAAGCAATATAAAAAGAAACCAATTGAGCAATAGGAATTAAATGGAGAATAGAAAGAAACACAAGGGCATAATTACAATTTTTAATTGTCGTAAACTCTTTAAATACGATTAGCATCTTGTTAAGATCAAGCTCATTTAAGTTAGGCATCACTTATCGAAGATTCAACTCTAGTGACAACTACCACTCCTATGTATCTCACTATGTAACATAAAGAAATGAATCGTATTACTCAAGTGATAAATTAAAATCTAATACTAATTCCATATCCACATGTTTATTTTTGTCAAGGTAACTATAAAGGGTCAACTTTAAGAACAATTAATGGAAGTACTCGCTGCTTTATTCATATATTAAAAGAATTAAGGATCAATACCTTTTTACAACACAAGACTTCAAGGCTAATTTACAACCCTTGAGTTTTTGAGATAGATCTAAGTAATTCATTATTAGGGCTCGACGAAATAAATCAGTTAAACATAAGATTATCCATGACACTTCATATATATATACTAAACCCTTTTTTTTTTTTAAACAAAGGTTGGATAACCATGTAAGGAAATCTAGAAAGGGTAAATCCTTAGAAAGACTTGTTCAATGTTCACATCCAAAACAGATTTAAAAATACATTTGCAAGAAGAAAGATCTAAAGATATTAATATAGGCCATTATGTTATTGAACTAGCAACATTCTCTAACAGTCAACTCGGTAGAAAATCAATGGATTCATGACCAATTAAAGACATCTAAAATTTTAAAATTCTATATCATTTAAGTACATCGTCCATCCTGGATAATAAGGAAAATATAAGCTAGGGTAGATCATGTGCGTTTCGATACCCTGCATAATATGTTAGTAAATTTTCTTTATTCCCTTTTTTTTTTAAATCTTGTTCTTTTCGTGAGATCATGGATACATTAACAACATTGAAAGAAAAATTTCTTATCCTAGTTCTACTTGTTTGTCGGTTGCTCACTACAGCTCGCTATACTGAGTTACTGAATAACGTAGGCTGGGCCAGCGCCAATAGTGTAGGTGTTGTCAAGGAGATAAGAGCTAGCAAAGGAGGATGTAGGCAAGGAAAACGCCAGTCTGGGCGAATGTGGGATGCCAGGGAGTGTGCCAAAAGCTTGTCTTCATGTTCATTTCGGCAATGCCAATATCCAATTAAGCCCATCGAGCATCGAGGTCAAATTCCAATACCTTCCATCAAACAGCATGATCCTAGCCCCCAAACGCTGAGTCATAAGGAGGAGCCCACGAGAAAGTTTTATATTACACTACGCATCGTGAAGAGGGGAGGCGCAGATAGACAAATAGAATGGTCAGCCGAGGCAGGGTGTAACAACTAGCAAGGAAGCGATTTTAAACAATGCAGAGGTGAAGGTATTAGTTGTAATAGTTTGCAGAGGCGACTGTGTAAGAGATTGATGAGGTTTGCAGAGGCGACAGGTGGGAATAAGAAATGGAAAACCACCACATCGGAACACAACAGTTCCCTTTCATATTAAAAAAGCTAGGCTCCACGATTTTTGTTTAAAGGCTGAAGATAATTGTGCTTCCTTGTCTTTTCCTGTTGCTGGTATTATGGAGTTGAGTGTGGTTGTAATAAGGGTGTAGCATATATAACTAAATCCATGAAAGTTCAATACCACTATCCGGGTAAGACTGTCTCAATCATTCAATCTGATACTGGTCTGGTAAGGCCCACAATCCTCTAAAACTGGGCAGTTGGCAACTAGGGATCTACAAGTAAAAGAAGGGCAGGGACAGAAGTCAATGACGTGATTCAGTCATTCGGATAAGAAGCGTTCAGACCCATAAATTCCAAGCATCACTGTATTTTTGGGCAGGAAATTTCAATCAAGATCGGCCAGGTAAATTGTATACTTAAAAATAATTTATCGCCAATTCTAAATATATATTACATCAAGTAAAATTTCAGACATAAAAATTTTAATGCATAAAATTTCATTACAACTTTTCTGCATAAAATGTCATTACATAAATTTCAGTGCATAATTTCTAAACATAAAGTGCACTGTAGTCAATCGAACCCTTAATGATTTATAGACATGTAGATTCAGTCAAATTTGGACATACAATCTTCAAGAATTGAAACAAACATGAGTATTTAGTTTTAAAATTCCAGCATTCAAGAGGCAAGGGGAGTCATACATGCCCATAATGTTAGGGGGTAAGTGAATACTACTATGCCATTCGCTCAACCCATTGATTCAGATATATATTAATTGAGACTTAAAAATTTAAACATAAAAGTCCAGAAATCTATTCAGATATACAAAAATTCCAGTCCCAAAAATCCAGATCTATAATTTCCGCCGTAAGAATTTTCAGACACAAAATTTTTAGGAGACTGTTCGGACAAAAAGATTTAGTCGAAATCGAGCAGGTTAGAGGGATGGGTTTCCTGCACAATGAAACAAACTACAACCAAAATAATACACATATAGGTCTAAATCATACATCCTACAAAATCTATCATTCAACCGAAGAGGCGTACCTTTACCTGTTCGCCTACTCCGAGTGTCGTCCGTGTGCTTCGCACCGCTCTTGCTCATTGATCGTTGAGACCTCATCGGTACCTCGCAGCCAATGCTAGGGGTACTCTGCTTCCCCCTTAGCCCACCCGAGCTGCAAAGGTGCAACACACTATCCATATGGTATGTCTAGCTTCCAGCTCGCCTCGCAAGGCTGAGATACCACTCCTATCAGAGCTGAGAAATCCCAACTCCCCACAAGTAATCAGTCAAGTCACAATCTGACAACGTAACATTACGCTAACCATCGATCCCCTACTTCCTCCTCCTTCCTCTCTTTTATAGAGTTTTAGAACTTCCAAACTTTCCCTAAATCTCATTTAATTTAAGTTTTAATAAAAATCTTCTAATAATT